>JAQGDQ010000578.1:105000-136507 GCA_030141605.1 Tubiluchus corallicola
TAAGCAAGTTTGTGGTATTAAGGACATAATTATAATTGACCGCGTTGCGTTGTTGTGTATATGTACTCATATCATGATACAGTGCAGAACTAATGGCCTGCAAATAGACGCCTTGCATGTATATATCGCGTGAGTTTTACATATACGTACATAAATGTGTGTGTGTGTGTGTGTTGTGCAAATGATCATCATGATCATCATCACCATCCCTACGAAGAACTCTGTACTTTTACTATGTACTTAGTACAATGGACACATGTACAAATAATAGGCATGTATCGTCGGATAGTGAGGTTCCTTATTAATTTCTTACATGCGCTTACATTGATCCATACAAGCATTAGAAATTAGTCCTGAAACTTGAGGATTAGTCAACGAGACATTACAATTCTTAATTTCAACCTACCCATAACCAACTATCATTAAGAACTAGTAAATACAGTTAAAACTGTGTATATTTAGCAATCGATAGCAATTGTTTCTTATATTTGAATAATTGGCTTAGAAAGTTAATTAACGGCAACCGAACACAGCTATTGCTTACGTCAGAAACTAACACAATTTGTGTAAGTGTTACAGTACTGCTTAAACTCGTGATGTCACGAAAATGGGCTCTACGTCATAAGACGTCAGAAACTAACACAGCAGTTCATGATCATGCTTATCACGGTACCGCCTTCTATTTATCGGCCACGCGCACGTGACAAAAAGGCGCCGCTGCCAATCTTAGTAGATTTAGTGAGCCGCGCGTAGTTTTGAAAGTTTAACGAAATTTGAATATAGCCGAGGTAATTATTATTTAACCTAAGCTTTGATTAAAAAAACCTATTGTAGTTTTCAATATTTTAGATCCTTCTTTATTCTGAACTCATGTTTACACAATCATCCGGTTTTGCTTTAACTTTTCCTAAGTATACCGCATTTCCAGGAGTCACGCCAACTGCATTTCTACCGATAAGAACAAGATTAATTAGACATGTAACGACGTATTCATATTTAAACTTATCAAATGCTGACCTTTATTTAGAGTACTTTTTATGTATGAAAATAAACATTTGTGTATTAGTCGCGAACAGCAGCTGTGTAAGTTACCTGTATCACCTGTATCATAAGTTACCTGTATCACCTGTATCATAAGTTACCTGTATCACCTGTATCATAAGTTACCTGTATCACCTGTATCACAAGTTACCTGTATCACCTGCATCATAAGTTACCTGTATCACCTGCATAACCATTTTCATTTTCTTCATCTGAATCATCCACAAAAAGTAAACCATTGTCGTCAAAATAAACTTCTATCTTTGACTCTGGAACATGAACTTCGACTTCTATCTAAAAATAACATCGATAGTTAAAACACCACAACTTTATTAGCTACTGCTGTCATCATCAGTAGTAAATTTTTACAAACATACAACCAGTTTAAACAGGCAGAGCCTGCAGTGTAGAACATTATGCACTAATTATGTATTTCAGAAGCCAAATAGGTAATGAATAAGCAGACCTGTAGAAAAGAAATTGATACAGTAAATTATGGGACGAATTATGTATTTACAAAAACGAAATAGGTAAACAGACCTGAGAAAAGAAATTGATACAGTAACAAATAGCTAAGTGTTTGAAAATAAAGTTAAATGAATTGAACTGCTTTATACATTAAGAGAAGGCTTATTGGGGTACATAGATAAGGTTTCTTTTATTAATAAGTCCCAGTTATTTGTAGCTGTGGTCACAATGCTGAAATTGTTGGAATCAGCTTTGTGGCTAGAGGCACAAATGTGGTCATTAATGCTGGATTTGAAGGAGATTTTTTTAATTTCTTGCGAATTTAACCATTCCCCTTCCAAAATAACAATTATTTTCTTAATGGGTAAACTTTAATTATCTTTTTGACCAACTGGTATTGCACCTTAGACTTGGAAATACCTGCTCATGTTTTCCATCTCAAGGAAAGTATGCTCAGTTATCTCTGTTTTTCGTGGCAACGACAAAAATCTGTTCTCGCAAACAGGCTCTACAATTAAGCAAACTAGGCAGTTGCCTAGGCAACTAAATTCCGGAAGTAATTCTTCAATTTTTAAGCTTAGCTATTAGTAATAATTCGTAGTGTAGGCCTATATGTAACTGCTTACGTGTACAACGCTCTAATTAAACGAAAGAACTATTTTTCGTTACTTTCCTGACAAAATGTGTGACTAACTGACGCCAGGAAATGTCTTCCCGCAAAAAACACTGACTTTTGCTTTACCTGCTTTCATAAGATTACCTCAATTCACTCAGTCACTGCTACGTTGCCTTAATCTACACTTACAGGCAGGGCCTATTTCAGCCTAGGCGAGGCCCGGGGAAGTGGGGCGTGAGAGGCCCCATCGGGGGAGGGGGAGAACGCCGGAGAGCATTTTCGAAGAGAAAATATGGAGTTATACAGTTGTTAAAGGAAAGAACAATTGAAAGAAAAACAGCTTTATTCTCAAGACCAGTCCTTAATACTTGTCAATACTGGCAAACGGCGCGCGTGCGGCAAGAGAGAGAGAGGGAGAGAGGAGGCAGTATGTTCGCATAAAGCAAAATAATATTACCTTGGCGCGAGCCCCCCTGGAGGGTGAGGCCCCGGGGAAGTATCACCCCCCCTTGAAATAGGCCCTGCTTAAGCAGCAGAGCGAAGGAAGGGCTTATAGCAAAATCATATCTCCGTGAATGAAAAGTTTCTTGAAGGAAGACAGAATGATTTTTCATATACTACCCCATTTTCAAGTCCGATAAAGAGTATACATTTTAACGCGACTAATACTGTAAAAGCGTTTCTGATAATTAAGTAAGTGATTAAAATCTTAATTAACGGTGGGCGAGCCCAAACTATTGATGACACAGAAGCTCACATAACTTTCAACAGCAAAAATGCGTGTTTGCATTTTGCGGAAATTGGAAGTACACTGCTACTGTAAGATATTCAACCCGTTGTACTAAAACTAGGCAAGTCTTTGGATAAAAATTCAAATTTCAAATTTACCGCTGCACTCACACATGAAGTGTCGAATTTGGTTTCTAATAAACTTCTGGCATTACTTTGAGTGACCTTTGGCTTTGCTTGGAGTGCCCTTGGAGTGACCTTTGGCTTTGCTTGGAGTGATTTTAAATTAGCAATATTATTATAAAACACTTCCGGTAATCCATTGGCAACTGAAGGCCACTGTTCTGATTTACAATAACTTCCAAACATAGTGCACATACTTATTAAACTATTTTACCTGCAAGGAGACTGAATTCTCTTTTCTATCTACCATACGCAGAGTGTCAGGAAATATTGCTAGCAACGATTCAATCTAGAGAAAAGAAACAAAAGTTAATCTGAATCAGTCGCTAAGCACGCACGCGCGCGCACGCACACGCACATACACACACACAACCAACCAACCAACCAACCACCCACCTACCCAAAAGGTGGAGGAAGAGGGTGACAGATGGAGAAGGGTAATGATAATGATAATGCTGACGATGATGATGATGATGATGATGATGATATTAATAATAATAATAATAATAATAGTAAGAATAATAATAATAATAATTTCAGAAATGGTGAGAGAAAGCGAGGTGAAAGACAAAGAGAGTGAAGAAGAAAGGAGGAAAGACAGACCGAAAAACGAACGTTACGTTGATGTACAAAACACATGATACAATACAGCAACTATGTGAACACATCTGGCTATTGCTTAATACCTTACTGAAAATCTCGTCCTAGGGTCACTGTACAGGTGTACTGAGCATAGAAAACTATACACAGCACACTGTACATAAATTCTGCAAAGAACTGAACCGGTATTGCCAACGACGCCAAGTTTTTGTTTGTTTGAAGTTGACTTGTCCGAAGCCAAGAGTCTATAAAAGCAGTCAGCACGCCATTGTAAAGCATTCATGTTGAGCGAGTTCACTGTGAAACACGTGATGTTTATTATCAGTAATTTCTAGCGTAAGCCTATGTAGAACATGATCAAAACCTTCTCAGCCGTGATCAGATAATTATCGTTTATAACAGTGAACAATTTTGAACAAGTAAGTAAACTTGTGCATCTGAGTAAACTTGAGTAAACGCGAGTACATTTTACATTTTTACTACTGTGCAGAAAACAATTTTTTTTGTTTACCCAAACCAACGCCATATAGATATGATTATTTATTTATGTTTATTTATAATTATTTATTTGTATGTAAAGTTTGTTGTCTCCTTCATTGTTTCTTGTCGAATCCTCTAATTATTGTTGACTTAATTAGTTTGACTGCATTAATGGTTATGACTTACCTTTATTATTTTGAGGCAATTAATGAATTACTCATCATTCGATTTATTTTAGTTTGATTCAATGATTTCATTTGATTTACTTCATACTCATTATTATTATTATTATTATTATTATTATTATTATTATTATTATTATTATTATTATTATTATTATTATTTATTATTTATTATTTATTATTTATTATTTATTATTTATTATTTATTATTTATTATTATTATTATTATTATTATTATTATTATTATTATTCTTATTCTTATTCTCATTCTCATTCTCCTTCTCCTTCTCCTTCTCCTTCTCCTTCTCCTTCTCCTTCTCCTTCTCCTTCTCCTTCTCCTTCTCCTTCTCCTTCTCCTTCTCCTTCTCCTTCTCCTTCTCCTTCTCCTTCTCCTTCTCCTTATTCTGATTATTCTGATTATTCTGATTATTCTGATTATTCTGATTATTCTGATTATTCTGATTATTCTGATTATTCTGATTATTCTGATTATTCTGATTATTCTGATTATTCTGATTATTCTGATTATTCTTATTATTATTCTATTATGTTTTGTTTTTAGTTTTTTTGACAGTTTGTGCTATTTTTGTTTTTTTCTTTCTTATTTGATTTTCTTATCTGCAGCATCACAGTTTCCACAAATGTTTCTATAATAGCTTACAACTTGTACCGGAATTAACATGTCTGTTTTTTAATTTCAAGATTTAGAGAATGATGCCGGCTAAGAAGTTAGTAAGTAATAGAAAATGAATTGAAATAATTCGATTATAATCCGACTTGAAATTAATTCCAGTGGTTGATTCTCTGTTAAAACGTTACACCGTATTTTATATTGAAGTGCTCATTTGTGTTCAATAGTCATTTGTTCTTTTCCAGCTTTATTAATTTTATTTATACTGAAATTATAGCACTGAATTGCACTGAATGTTGCTTAGCTTCGTTGTTAAATATCATTAAACATGGATGAGGAGTGTTCTGGAAATGAAAAATTTGTTTATCTCTACTAAACCACAAATATTGGTATTGGTTTAACACTTTAGCATTTTAACACTAACAAATTAACACTTTTTGTTGCACTGCCCTTTGTATCAACAAACTACGGTTGTTAGGTTTGATAAACTAAATGAAATACTTCTGCCCGAAAACCTCAATATAGCTGCTCTTAGGAACTAACGATCTGTTGAAGTTGTTATTGTTTGGAAAAGATGAATTTAATTATGTTGTTAACTGTGAAATATTCCAATGTTGACATGACTTTACATTTCGTATCTCGTATTAAGCGTTTCCAGTAGTTTCTATCTGATATGAGATGCGACAGTCTTAAATATTCGTATATTAACAATTTTAACTGTCATTTGATACTAATATATAATGTAATCTTGTAGTAAAACTTGGCAGCATGTGGAGGTATAGTCAATTCTTACTGTAAATGTTACTAATGTCTAATGTAATCTTGTAGTAAAACTTGGCAGCATGTGGAGGTATAGTCAATTCTTACTGTAAATGTTACTAATGTCTAACGTAATCTTGTAGTAAAACTTGTCAGCTTGTGTAGGTATAGTCAATCCTTTCTGTAAATGTTACTAATATCTAATGTAATCTTGTAGTAAAACTTGTCAGCTTGTGTAGGTATAGTCAATCCTTTCTGTAAATGTTACTAATATCTAACGTAATCTTGTAGTAAAACTTGTCAGCTTGTGTAGGTTTAATGTTTCTAAAATGCTTAGAAAGTGGTTCATTTTTTATTTGTGTTAACAGTTTGGTAACCACTTCATTTCTACTAATGTTCAACTTTCATAATTATTTTAGATTCCAATCAATCGTGATGTTACAATGCAGCAGCAGCAACAACAACAACGACAAGAAGAAGTATTGCAACACCATTCACAAGAAGTTGTATGACACATACTGTGGATACACGAAAGTCATGACAGCAGCAAAGCTTCTTCCACCTTGGAACAAGGACAGTTCTTGCCACACAATCTCTTAAGGTTATGTAAACATTATTAATTATCTGTTGAAATATAGTGAGTCTTAAATCCAAAAAGAAAACTAAGAGATGGGAATTAAGAAAAAATTACACGAAAAGTGCTAAAACTTCAGCAATTAACCTTTTCATACACGTTGTATCCCGTGGGATACGAGAATATTTTCTGCCTTTAAAATTAATAAAATTTTAAAACTGACAGTTATTTGATCTATTAATAGTTGTTTTGATTTAAGCCAATAACAATAGACTAAAAATGGTGATAAAATGGCAAACTAGAAAATCTACATAGCATAAAAAACTGCGCAAGGTACAGTACTTTACAGACGACTTTGTACAGATCAGCATAGCATGCATACTAAATGTCTTAAATACTTTAAAAAATTATCAGCAGTTGCAAAATGAAGGACATTTTATGCTTTCATTGAATCCCAATGTATCTCGTGGGATACAGGCTATATTTAGTCGTCTTTGTCTTTCCAACTATTTGCTGGTAAATGCAGTTATTGACTTAATGGATAAGAAAAGGGGTGCCTCAAGTAGGCTTAAGAAAAATCGTCTTAAAAATTATATTACTTTACAGTAATTTTATGCGTATATCGTACTCGTGTTGAAAGGAATTTTTGTTTATTTTCATTTTAAATCCCCCGTTATACTGTACCGATTGCGTCATTACATGACATCATATACACACAATCAGGGGAAAAAAGAAAATGTTAAACTATGTCCCAAAAAACTTCCCCTGCAAAGTTATGTTACATAATATTTCGCTATCCTGCTGGAAAGACTTATGTAACTAGAAAAGAAAATTAGTAATTCTTTAAAATGCTTTCACCAATTGGTAAAATGTCGCTGACTCACCCTCCAGGGGGCACCACTCACTAACCAATAACGTATTTTTAATCTTATTGACAAGATACAGTAATTTAAAATTTTACTCAGTTAGTGATGTGTGCGCTACGAATGCTCTGATTATTTTTTCAAACTTTACACAATGTTATCTAAACTTGTTTCAAATGACCTGTCGTCAAAATGGCCGCGTCTAACGGTCATCGCGGGAGTTTAAATATACATGTTTTAAACAGCGTTTCTGCCGACGAAAGCCCTGCATGCAAACAGGCATTATGTGCGTGGTATGAAATTTCAAAACGAATTTTTAAGCTTGTAAATGGAGGATTTTCATGTGCTTTAATCAAACAAGTTTAAAAAGAAGCGCCGATTCTTTAGTTTGAATTTCGTTATTATTTTCATCAACAGACTTCATTTTCAAGCTGCTGCCTGCTTTTAGTTATTTACTTAGTACCAAAATTAAGAAATAATTAGTGTCACTAGTTAATTGTATTACGTTAGTTAATTATTGCAAAGCATAATAAATTAGGCCTGTAGTTAGGCCGGTAATTAGGTCTGTAATTAGACCGATAGAAGAGGGTTAAATTAGAAAAGGGGAGCTTCTTCAGTCACAAACGTGTTTTGCTAAATTTGGTAACATCATTTTGACACCAAATTTTATGCCCATTTCACACCCGAAAACTTAAGAAGCTCAAAATCTTATTAGAATTTACTAACATTAAAATTAATTAATATAGGTTTTACACGTCAAATGTAGACACAGGAAAGTTCAAATGTGACTTAGGTAAGTCAAATGTAGATGCAGTACTTTGAATAAATCGGTAATTAACTTATTTAAGTGCAAATTACAAAAAGATAAACCAAAGATAGTCATCACCTCTATCAGAACTTTGAAAAATGCGTTGTTTATCCTCAAACTAAATTCTTTGATAAACCATAACGTCGGTAGAAAAGATTAAATTGGTTCCCACTTCCCAATGAACAGTGAATCACTAATTACGCTTAAGATTTCTTGAAAACCATTGTTAACACATTTGAACTACCAAAGTCTACATTTGAGTTACCAAGACACATTTGAATTGCCTAAATCTACATTTGAGTTAACGCAGATCTACATTTGACATGTAAAACCTATAGTTAGTTAAGATAAGTTAGTCTGAAAATTTTACAAAATCACCAATTATGCAAAGTTCAGACGTGATGCAGCACGTATTCAAAAATCAACACGTCTATTTTGTAAAATTTTGACTATTTTAGTTAGTATTTAGATTAACTACTTTAATTAGTTTTAATTAAGAAATAGATTCATACCTACTAACTGCTCTATAATAGTAGAAATTGCTGTGATGGCAGCTTGAGCTATGAAGTCTTAGATGATCAAAAACTTGTATTGCTTATGTAATTCTATGAATTGCCTTCGTTTTTTGTGCAGATTTCTTTATTATGTTCGGTACCTCTTATACGACATCTTACGTTTGGAAATTAAATCTTACCTTTTTCGGTAGCTTTGTGAATACAAATAAGGAATATTGCACATAACATTTGAGACAGAACATTTTTGTATAGCAGTAAATTTTACTTAAATCAAATGTTACTCAAATGGAGTTTAATTAAAAGTAGAAAAATTCATTTTCGACTGGACATTTTTAGCTACACTATTTTCCTTGACTATCGTTATTTTTCTGTTATAATGCTTAACTGGATAAGTAAGTAGATTTTTTTCGCACCAACAGGTGGCACTAGACGTTTTTAGACAAAGGACCGGCTTTACTTAAAGCTCAAGGAAACCCTCCACTTACATAAAGTTTAAAAAGTTCGTCCTGAAATTTTATACCAGTTACAAACTGCCTTTTTGCATACAGGGCTTGTGTTGGCAGCAAAGCTGTATAAAACGTGTAAATATTTAAACTCCGGCGATCACCTTTAGACACAGTCATTTTGGTAGTAGGTCATTTGAAACAAATTTAGATAATGTTGTGTAAACTTTGAAAAAATAATCAGAGTATTCGTAACACACACGTCACTAATTAAGTAAAATTTTAAATTATTGTATCGTCTCAATAAGATTGAAAACACGTTTTTGGTTAGTGAGTGGTGCACCCTGGAGGGAGAATCAGCGACATTTTACCAATTGATAAAAACAATTTAAATAATTAAAAATTTTCTTTTCTAGTTACATAAGTCTTTCCAGCAAGCAAGCGAAAAGCCAAGTAATGTAATTTTCCATGGAAAGTTTTTTGGGGACATAGTTAAACATTTCCTTTTCTTTTCCTAATTTACGTTGTGTATACATGACGTCACGTAATGGCGCAGTCGGTACAGTATTGCGGGAAATTTATAATGAAAACAAAAAAACAGTTTCAACGCGAGTAAGATATACGCATAAAATTTCTATGATATCTATACGTGCGCGATACGTGAATGATGATCCTATTGCAAAAGATCATAGCATAGCAAAACATCAGATCATACTATTACATGCATGAATGTAACTATTTCTACCGCATCCAGTCCAATTCACTTCTTTATATATATATGAATGTTATAATGTTTCAAATCCTGCTAAGTAAATTAAATATTGTACGAAAATGAAGATCAATGTTCATTTTTACAAAAAAAACAATTTTGTTAGTGTTTTGAGATTAAAGTTTCACTAGTTTAACATATTTAAACTGTAGACATTCGTTAATGCGTTATTCCGAAAAAATTACTTTGTTTTTAATGAGCTCGTTTATCAGACCTGCGTTATTACGTTGCGTTTTTCTATAGTCACGCCTTTTGATTGTTTATGCGCAGCTGGATACGCAATAACGCATAACGCATTGCGGATGTCTGATAAACGCTGATTTAGTGAGCTTTAAATTTAATCCATTTTTGCCGTGGTCTTTTTACTTCATTCATCACGTTGTTTCAGATTCGCACAGCAGAAAACGTCAAAATTAGACTGAAGAGCTAACACACCACAAGAACTTTTGCTGACTGAAAAATACGACCTTACTATCAGCAGCAGAGCTTCAGGGTGAGCTTGGTAAGTTTTATATCTATGATTTTGTACTGAATGAGAGCTAAATAAGAAAAACTGATCTGATTCAACGTCAAGTTTTTCAATAATTACCACAAAACTTAATACACATGTAACCAAGAACTTTCAAAGCATCGCACATTTGTAAAACAGCAAAAACTTTGGAAAGCAAGAATAAGTTAGCACCAGTACTCATATATCCTGGCCTGTCACTAATGTTGGATGCTATAATTTTTTCCGTAACTGACAGTAACAAAAGCAACAGGTTCACGAGTGCAAAGTAATAATTGATCAACACATTTGGTTGCATAAATTAAAAAAAAGTTTTCTGCAACAGTAAATTAACTTCAACTTTGCTTCCCAAGTCTCCATCTTGTAGTTTTCCATTTAGACAAACGATATTTTTATAAAATTTATTTTGGAATTAAACCATTCATGATTAATTATTTTTGCTTTCCAAAGTTTTTGCTGTTGTAAAAATGTGCGGTGCTTTGAAAGTTCTTGGTTACATATATGTGCTACCTTCTTATAAAAAAATCTCCAACAACATAATTGTGTAGCTTGTATCGTTTAATCTGTAAACAAACAAGATAATTTTATATAATTTTGCTCAATTTTACGGCGAAATCTAAACCAAATCTACTCCAATCTACAGGTAAGTGTACAGGTAAAAGACCGGTCACATGACCTGTTTAATAGGAAACCAATTTATAACAGAAAAGAGGGGAGCAATACAAGTTTAAATCAGCACAATATATATTAAGTTTTGTGGTAATTATTGAAAAACTTGAGGTTGAATGCTACACTTAATCAGCATTTCTTTTACCTTTGTTTACGCTAAGTACTTCTTGCGTTCAGAAATGATCCAGATTCGAAACAGGGTGTACGCAGTAGTATAAACCACGAGCAGACTAAACCCTCCTCACAAGAATGATAACAGCATTCTAACCGAACATCACAGGATAATCATTTCAAGATTCAGAGTAGGAAGCCACTACCTACGAATTGAGACTGGCAGGTGGAGCAGGATCAGACAGGAAAATGGAATGTCAATTTTGTGATTTGAATGTTGTTCAAACCGTTACTCATGCGGTCTTAGAATGTCCCGAAACTAAACATGCTGACAGTGTTGAACATATCAACTCTGTTACGACACAATTTACTGTAAACAAAGTCAAATATTTGCATAAACTTGAAAAACTTTGTGGAAATAATGATCTTTAATTACTTCAGTTCACTTCAGTTTCATGGCAGTAGACCTAGTAGTTTTTTGGTAAGCTAAATATTTAGCACTATTGTAGCAGTTTACCAATAAGACTTACATGTCATCTGCAGGGCCGGTTTTAAGCCAATTTGACAGATTTCTCCAGGGGGCCCCCGCTTTCACACTCTCTAGTCGAGGACTCTGTGATGAATTAATGAACGTCTGGTGTGTTTGAAGTTTCTTGATGTTGTGAACGCAGTGCAAATCTTCAGTCTGTTCCCGTATATCTACGTTTCAATGTTTTTTGCTGATCGTTTATTTATTTGTTTTGTAATTTCAGTTTATCATCTGTTTTTAGAAGGTACATGCACAAACACTATGTCAGTAATTATCTTGACTTATAATAAAATATTAAATATTTCATGCATCAATTACTAGTACATATCATTTTTTCTAATTTGGAGCCTCAAGCCCTCAGCGTTTTTTTTTGGCTGGGACTGGTGTACTAGACGATGCATAAAACATCATCAATCTTCAGCTTTTATAGGGTAGAGGGCACCACTAACAGTTTTCTAGTTAGGCCCCGCATTTCCTAACACTGACCCTGGCCATGTGTTTTAACTACACTGAGATAGAGAAGAAACCTCGAGCACATACTCTGTGATAGGGGAACTTGAAAAATGTGCACGTATAAAAGCTATTGTCAAACCGAATAGAGAGCATATTGTATTTTGGTTTGTTACTTCTTGTATGTTGGCAACTTGGGAATTGATTTAAGCTATTTACATTTGAACAGAATCACTGGTTCACATCCAGAGGACGCACCCAGAAGACACGCCCAGAGGACGCACCCAGAGGACACGCCCAGAAGACACGTCCATACAGAAGGACGGGGTCGAATCTACGTGGTTGATAAAAGAATTGGCTGCAATTGGATCACGAAAGTTTTGTCAAGTGACAGTGGGCACAGGATAATTGCATATTTGGTCATACATGTATCAGTTATTAACTAACAGCTGCGCCATCAGTAATTTTGTGTAGAGAATTACTTGATTTTTTAAATGCACAAGTTTTTTTTAGAAAAGTCACAGACTGGTGTTAGTCGGTAGTTCTTAATTTACTGTCATGCCTTGTTTAGACTGCGCCATATAAGAGATGCCCTGTATGGGAAAACGTGATTTTTAAAAAAAACGAAATTTCTTTTTCATTTGCCTTCCTCGTACCACAGAGGTGTCTGAAAAAAACATATATGACGTCACCGGCGGCCAGGGCATGAAAGGAGTGCAGACAACTACATTTGCTGCAAAATTGACAGATTAGTTCTTTCGTTTTAGCATAAATAGAAGCAGCAAGTCTATTATTTTTCCACGTCTCAATATTTTTACTAGCTAATCGTTACAATGATGTACAAAGTACGAGTAATTCCTATGCGCATGCGTAGCAGCCATTTCTGGCTAAGGAATTCGAATTAGCGGTTTTTATTAAATCAACTTCCACTTTAGCCTAATTCGAATTCCTTAGCCAGAAATGGCTACGCATGCGCATAAGAATTACTCGTACTTTGTACATCATTGTAACGATTAGCTAGTAAAAATATTGAGACGTATATCTCTGATTTGTGAGTCTTCACAAAATTACTACCTTATGCTATCAATCACAATTCATACTATAAAGACTCCCTTACAGTAACTGTAATTAGAAAATAATTAATGTTGAATTAAAAAGAGTTTGTTCCAAACTGGACCTCTCTTATATTTCCCAGTCTAAGGACACGCACGTCAAAATAAATAAATAAATAAATAAGAACAAAGAAGTAAATTAAAAACCACTGACTAGCAACTGACTCTCACTTTTTTAAAAATAGAACTTTACACGTTTTGGGTGAAAAATGCACTGTAAAAATATAAGATTATGAATTAACTAAAAAAACAAGATTAGGATTAAAGAAAAATAAAATTATTAGAATGAATGATACATAGTTTGACCAAATATGCTCTGCTTCACCCACTGTAACTACTAGCTTCAGGTACTAGTCGAAACACTCGGGATTCCAATAAGCCTTTTCACATTTTCAGCAATTGATGATGATCGTGAAAAGTCACAGGTTACCATACAAAGCATTTTTGTACACTTCACAATGCCTCGCAGCCGTTGCTGTTGAAATAGTAATAGTTTTAAGCTTACCTAATTTATTTTTCTTGTTCATAAGCAAAATCTTGCTAGTAGATCGCTCTACGCACAGATTAATGCATTGTTAGGTAAAACAACGGAAGTTACTGAACTAATGTTCTGTGTTGCTGTGCTATTTCACGTTGCTGTGGTAGATTTAACCTTTGACCTTCTCACGATCATCATTAATCGCTGAAGTTGTGAAAAGGCTCGTTCATGAATTCAAAATTAAAACTAAGAGCAGAATTCTTTAGGAAAAGTTATCGTAGATCAATGTCACAGACGTTTCACACGAAGATGCCGGGGAGTCTATAGTTTGTTTTGTTGATCAAGATTATTGCTAAATTCCAAGAAAGGACCTAGAAGCCTGCCTTGCAACACTTACAAAATGCGGCTTTGCTAAATTCCAGGAAAGGACCTAGAAGCCTGCCTTGCAACACTTACAAAATGCGGCTTTGCTAAATTCCAAGAAAGGACCTAGAAGTCTGCCTTGCAACACTTACAAAATGCGGCTTTGCTAAATTCCAAGAAAGGACCTAGAAGTCTGCCTTGCAACACTTACAAAATGCGGCTTTTCAAAAATTGCTTTCATGTAGCTGTCAAGTTACTTTCAAGTTGTTTTTGCATTTTATAGTTCACCAAATTAATGATTAAGAGCGCCCCATTGTTTTTTATGCAAACATTTGCAAGCTCTCTGCAGGAATTTCTGCATTATTTCTGAATGAATCCTGCTCTTGGTTCAGATTTTGAATTCAAGAAGAACTGGCTTCTGCTTCGAAATTTCTTAAACTGTGGAATACTGTTTTATTTTATAACATTTTAAATTTTAAATGTATAGAAATGACGTATTTTTGGTGTAGTTTCTAGACATAGTAAATTTATTATTGCAAGTTTTTTGTGGCTCTTTCACGCTGAAATAAATAGTAATTAATCAAAAGATCTGATGAATTTCTAGTGTTTTGACTAGTACCAAACTACAAGAGGGAGGAAGTAATTGTGAGTGAGAGAGTTTGAGGGAGAGCAAACGAGGAAGAGAGGGGGAGGAATCTGAAGGGGTGTGGGAGTGGGATTAGAGGGCGAGTGGGATGAGGATCTGAGTGGGAGGGAGGAGGAATAAGGGATGGAGTGAGAAAAGGGGGGCAAAGAGGGAGAGGTCAACAGGGAGGGAGGGAAAAAGGGAGCAAGTGAGGAAGGGACAGAGTGGGAGGAGGTGTGGAAGTGGGTGGAATGTGAGTGTGGGAATGGGGAGGGTGAGGGTAGTGGGAAGGGCATGGAGTGGGAGGGAGGGGTTGTGGTAGTGTGAAGGGGATGTGGGAAGGGGTGTGGGGGGAGGTATGGGAATGGGAGAGGGTGTGAGGATGGAGTGGGTGTGGGGTGTGGGAGTGGAAAGGGGGTGTGGTAGTGGGAAGGGATGTGGGAGGGGGTGTGGGAATGGGAAGGGGTGCGGGAATGGGTACACAGATTGCATAATTACGTTGTTTCTATTTATCAATATTCATTACATACGCTACTGATATGATAAGCTTGATCATATTTATGCATTTTCACTGTACCCATTCATTATTGTGTAAATTTGTGTTGATATTTCTGCATTCACGTTTACTATTACCACAATTTTTTTCACATTTAGTTAGTACACATTGTTTATGCATTTTTGCTCTAAATGTCTTTGATAATCTTGTGTTTTTTTCATTTCTGATTTATATATTATTTCATTGATACGTATTGTAAATTTCCAAATAAACTATTTTTTGTTAAACAAATCAGTTAGTTGTTCTCATAAATTGTTTTAGCTAAATGTATAATTACAAAACAAATTCAATTCAATTCAATTTTATTTTCTGAATAGCAGTTAAAATTCGTCATAATTATTTTTACATTTCATTGCAGCTGAGAAGGACCAGCGAAAGACCTATTGGTCACTTGGTCAGCTGCCACTTATTTAAAATACAAGTTTATTCACAGGGTGATGACATTTTTTAGGTTTTTGTGTATATATAAAAGGCAAAAGCAACAAAAATCAACTCAAAGCACAAACGGCTTATAAACAATTTTCAAGCAGTTTTCGAAAACAAACAGTTGTGGTTAACTCTTGCTAGAGAGGAACAGAAGTATTAATTGATGTCTTTCTCAGTTGTAGGTCAAAGGTTAAGCAACAATCCACGCAAACGTACTGTAGGTCAAAGGTTAAGCAACAATCCACGCAAACGTGCTGTAAGTCAGAGGTTAAGCAACAATCCACGCAAACGTGCTGTAGGTCAAAGGTTAAGCAACAATCCACGCAAACGTGCTGTAAGTCAAAGGTTAAGCAACAATCCACGCAAACGTACTGTAGGTCAAAGGTTAAGCAACAATCCACGCAAACGTGCTGTAGGTCAAAGGTTAAGCAACAATCCACGCAAACGTGCTGTAAGTCAGAGGTTAAGCAACAATCCACGCAAACGTGCTGTAGGTCAAAGGTTAAGCAACAATCCACGCAAACGTGCTGTAAGTCAGAGGTTAAGCAACAATCCACGCAAACGTGCTGTAGGTCAAAGGTTAAGCAACAATCCACGCAAACGTGCTGTAAGTCAAATGTTAAGTAACAATCCACGCAAAATGATATAACTGAAGCCTCATAATTAAAACCATTATACAAAGTGAGGTACATAACTGTACTGCATTTGGTGTACAGTCTGCTTCTGCTTCAAACACAAACGTCCCAGGTTCGAGTCTTCGTGTCAGTTTAAATTTTGCTATTTAATTTAAATATTCCTATATTTTCTGAAATACGCATGGTATGCTTACCATAAAATTATAAGGGTAGGTACAGTAAGTGCAAGGGATTACGTATTACAAAGATCTCACCACCACCACTTTTCTCAGCAAATTAGCTCTATCTTCAGCCTTTTTATTTCAAACTTTTTTATGACAACCGGATGGTTCTGATTTAGCATTTATTACAAGAAAAATTAAATTAATAACTAGGCTTATAAATAAAAATTTTACCAACGACTAAACTATAACAAAAACAATAAAAAAAAATTCACATAAACTTAAATTCAAGTTTTTTTTACATTTATTTACTTTGATTGGATCAGAAAGAATGTATTAGCTAACTGTACGTGCAATTGGGCTACTAAAAAAACTAAACAATTGTTATATTATCATGCAACACAATTGCACAAAAACAATGACCCGCCAAAATTGTTCATGAAGCAACACGCAACGTAATGCTAGCAGTTCTATTCCATACCATGTGTCACTGTCTCGCTGTTTCGACCAAATTAAAAACGAGAAATGGATATAATATTGGATAAAACTGAATTACAGTCGTACTTATGTAATTTGTTTAATTGTTTGCAGCTTGATACCCGATGTTTGTGACAGCTAGAGCTTATGACTCGCTGTTTATAATCTGTATTCTTGCTTGAAATAATGAATTTATTTTTATGTGAATAAGAAAAAACTATAACATTCTTATCAGTGGACACTTACCGTAAAACGGGGTGAGTTCGCCACCCGAGGGTGAGTTCGCCACCCCCTACGTAATGGCCATTGTAGGTTTGCTGTAACTATTGTTCAGTGTTTAATGAACAGATATCATGATCACCGTCATTATAAACAGTTTGCGACAGTTATCTTCTTTCAATTCGCACTAGAAGTATTCCATTCTGCGCTACATATTATTTGTCTACTATTTCTTACTACTTAACATGCCACGCACCTGCACCCCTGTACCGGGTCATAGATACGAAAATTATACCCCAGAAGCTCTGGAAGCTGCCCTACGTGCCGTCAAGAATACCAACAGGACAATCAGCGCAGCGACGAGGCAGTTCGGAGTTCCAAGAAAGACCCTTTCTGATAAACTCTCAGGAAGTCATCCGCGGAAGACCGGAGGTCAGCCAGTGTTCTCCGCCGCCGAGGAGCACGAAATCGCCAACACTCCAAGTGGCCGCTGAGTGGGGGTTCCCAATGACTGCCACCGATCTCCGACTATTTTTCATAATCTTTTCATAGGGTGGCGAACTCACCCCCAAGCAAACAACCACAACCAGTTAACTTCAGCTGTCTAGAATGGCATTAAACAGTGTTAAATTGTTAGTGGCGACTTCACCCCACGATAGTGTTTCATTCGAAAGGCAATATAAAGCTTGAACTAAGAAAATCGGTTGGGTAATTCTCTTGCTATGGCAGGAAACGTAAAAAATACCCCTAAAAAGTGGCGAACTCACCCCGTTTTACGGTATGCTTTTACGGTTCATTTTAAAGCAAGAAAACCCCACACTTACAAAGCTTAAAAAATTCGTCTTGAAATTTTACATCACTTGCATACTACCTTTTTGCATACAGGGCTTGCATCGGCAATAACGATGTATAGAACGTGTAAATTTAAACTCCCGTGATAACCTTTAGGCGCAGCCATTTTGATGGTAAATCATTTGAAACAAGTTTAGATAACATTAAGTGAAGTTTGAAAAAAATAACTAGAGCATTCGTAGCATACATGTTGCTAACTGAGTAAAATTTTAAATTACTGTATCTTGGCAATAAGATTTAAAATACGTTTTTGGTTAGTAATTTTAAATTATTAGTCTAGTTACATAAGTCTTTCCAGCAGGTAAGTGAAATGCTAAGTAATATAGATTTGCACGGAAAGTTTTTTGGGACATAATTTAACATTTCCTTTTCTGCCCCTGATTTACGTGGCGTAGTGACGTCATGTAATGGAGACTGCGGAACAGTATTCTGCGAGATTTAAAATGAAAACAAACAAAAAATGCTTTTAACGCGATTACGATTGTAACATTATACAAATTTTTAAAGCGTTTTTTCTGAAATAACTTTAGGTACCCCTTTTCTACTGAGGTGCTACCCCTTAGGTACCGGCCTTTAAGTTCTGCTAAATGTTACTGATAAACGTTTCACATGCAAAATACGTGTGAGTTACACAAAAGATTTCAATGTATTGCATAAATTCAACATTGGGGTTTCACTTGCGTTCAATTGACCCCTTCCGGTCAACAGGTATAGCACGCAAACCGAGTAAATTGTGCATTAGGTACAAGGAGCCCACTAAATATTCACTCTGTTCAGCATGTGAGGAAAGGCTGAAAGTTCATATTTAGCCAAAAGAGGGCCCCAGGATCACGAATAGGCAAAGAAAAATTTGTGCAACTGCTGACTGAATTTCATAAGCAGCAACCTGCTAGCAGTGTAGGTTCCGCAAGAGCTAAATGCAAACACACACACACACACGCGCACACGCACACACACGCAGAGGATCGCTTTATTTACATAAAAATTTGCTTGATCCTTGAATTCAGCTAACACTTATTTTTAACAATTTAAAATTAACTGACTTGAGAAAAGAACTTTCCAAATGAGTTTATTGAAAATGTTTTTAGCTACTGGTAATTTATCATCTTACCTCGTGGTTTTGTTCTTCAAGATTTGATTCAGATTTAAATTTGCAAGGAACTTCTAAAAGCCTGTCCATTTTCTTGATTTTTTCACACACAAAAAGTTAAACATAACGTTGTGCGAGCTCTTTTTAAAAACAATTTCCTCCTAAAAGCAACCAGAGTGGTCGTATATGTACGACTCAGTCGTAATGTAATGTACTATGTTGCGCGCGCAGGCGTGACGTCACGTATTGCGCCACACGTGCAAAATCTTACCATGGGTAGCGTTTCTATTAATAGCTTTGGAATGCAGGTAATTCAGGTACATCGTTGCCAGTACACAGAACTAGATCTAATGCTAGCGATCAGATGTTTAGTTGCTAAGAGAAAATGGTTACTAATAAGGAAACTGATAAACCGTAAAATGTGTTTAATTATTAACAGCAATCGTCACAGCTCGGCTAGCTAACACAAGTAAATATCGCATAACCGTCATACGAAAACAAAAGCGCTTAGTAGGGCGAATTTTTGTTCTAGTGTCAATCGATTATCGATCTTTGCTTTCGAATATTTTATTTCTGTCGCTAAAAGAAAAAGAAATAAGAATTTTTATCTACACAGTAGAAATTTTCCAACACAAGATGGCAGTGCGATGCAATGCAGGCCGAGTACCTTGTAGTGCTTTATAATCGCAATGAATTATAGTGTTGCTTACATGTAAATTATAAATTATTAGCTAAAGGTGTAAATTACAAATGCTTAAAAATGTAAATGGCTACAATGTAAAAATGTTTTGGCGCATAGCTTAGTAGTTGTGCTTTGAATCAGAAAATAGCGTTTATTACGGATTTTTTACGAATTTACTTTTGTTACTGCATATATATACGCGTATAAATTGAGCATTATAGAAATGTATTGTATATGTATATAATTTAATATATGTAAATAAATATTATAATATATGTAATTTTTTATTAATAATACTATTATTTTGTAAATAATGCATTGCATACCTCTAAAATATATCCATGGTGTGGTTAAAATTTGTAAAAGCTGAAATTTGTAATAATTCAACAACATGTGATAACTGAAACACCTAATGAGCAAATATCAAAAATGCATTAATATAAATTTTCCATCAAAACGTATAATTATATCATTTATTATTGAATGTCTATCGTACAACAAATACAGACTCATTCACAATTAAAATAGGCGAAAAGATATAAAAAAATAATATATAATTTATATATAAAAAGATAACTAAAACTAGCAAAAACTATAAACGTTTTAACAAGAGAGTTAATTTTTAGCTAAATAATTTGAAACACATTAATATTAAAAGTGGAGATTTCTAGACAAATGTAAAATTAATTGTACTACCATGAAGCTTTTCTGCACATTTTGCTTCATATAAGCTTTGAATCACAGTAATTGATTCGTATTGGTTATTTTGCTCACTGTTCAGAAAGTTACAATAGTTACCAGTTACGAATTTTTAGTTAAGTTACCAATTATTAAATCATATTAACATCTTAAGTTTCACACAATCTTCCAAAACTAGTCATAGTAGCCAGTAATAATAATAATTTACAATATACTTGATTAAAACATTTCCTGACTGTAACAATCTTCTTGCCAAATTAATTTTTGTCTGTTCCCAAAATACGTGAAACGGAAAAGCGTTAACCCAAAGTACTGTAGTATTTGCATATTGTATTGCTCGCGGATAGTTAGTTAGTTAGTTGGTTGGTTGGTTAGTTAATTAATTAGTTAGTTAGTTAGTTAGCTAGTTAGTTAGTTTGTTTGTTAGTTAGTTAGTTAGTTAGTTGGCTAGTTAGTTAGTTAGTTAGTTAGTTAGTTAGTTAGTTAGTTAGTTAGTTAGTTGGTTGGTTGGTTGGTTGGTTGGTTGGTTGGTTGGTTGGTTGGTTAGTTAGTTAGTTAGTTAGTTAGTTAGTTAGTTAGTTAGTTAGTTAGTTAGTTAGTTAGTTAGTTAGTTAGTTAGTTAGTTAGTTAGTTAGTTAGTTAGTTAGTTAGTTAGTTAGTTAGTTAGTTAGTTGGTTAGTTAGTTAGCTAGCTAGCTACTTAGTTAGTTAGTTAGTTAGTTAGTTAGTTAGTTAGTTAGTTAGTTAGTTAGTTAGTTAGTTAGTTAGTTAGTTAGTTAGTTAGTTAGTTAGTTGGCTAGTTAGTTAGTTAGTTAGTCAGTTAGTTAGTTAGTTAGTCAGTCAGTCAGTCAGTCAGTCAGTCAGTCAGTCAGTCAGTCAGTCAGTCAGTCAGTCAGTCAGTTAGTTAGCTAGTTTATCGAGTATAATTCTACATTATTCGAGACAAATACACTATAACGCGTATAATTAATAACATTCGGTAAGCAGAAAAAATTATAGTCCAAAAAGATGTTACCAAAATGAAACATCGAGAACAACAAAGATAAAATAAATGCAATGTGCTACATAGCCAAGTACACCAATTCTATGTATTCTATGCCTATGTATTGCAGTGATAAAAATACAATACTACAGATAACAAGTCTGTGAATAATCTCTAATCATTTATTAGTAGAAACTTTATGAATGATTAATTTTTTCGTGACGAAAGACAGTGGCCTAGCTTCAAATAACGTTACTCAATGCGTAAATAACTTCAATACATCATAACGAATTCTAAACGTGTGTTCGTTTTCATATACATCAATAATATTAGAAAAAATTACGTTCGTGAACCCTTTTCTAAGAGTATCGGTTTTCGGTTCAAGTGGTTAAGACGTGCTTTTCAATTTGGACAGCACCACATTCACACAGTTTGCTTTCCGCTGCTTGGTGAAGAATGTTTTTTTCTGAATTTTTCTATGAACATCATTCCATGCGATAGACTTTCTATTTACAGTTTCTTTAGAGATGTGTACATTAATACATTTTAGCATTTACAAACGAATGCCAGAAACTTAGTCTAAACAGAATAAAGTCCGTTTAATTAGGTGTGCGGATGCGGATGCGTTTTAGAGGCGCGGAATAGATAAAATCTGTTTATATTGCTTTCAACTGTTTAAACAGCCTGCGTATGCGTTATTCTTTTTAAATGGTGCACACAGTTTAGATTTATTAGACTATTTTTAATTCTCAGAAAAAGCTATCTACATTAAATGATACGAAATAATAATTACAAATGACACGCCAAAAAGCAAACTACTTACAATAAGATGTTTCAATGTATGTTGAAATAAAATGTTGTAAGCACAACATTGATTGCACATAGTGATAGTGACATCATCTGCAACTATTTCCTAGTGATTTTTTCCTATTGGCTATTACGCAGTTTGTAAAGAATTGGAAAACGCACCCGCATCCGCATTCCTCATAAACGCACTTAACTTTAATATTTTGGTCGTTTACAAAATTTGCGTCTAGATGGCGCTGGGACACGAAGCGGCGAAGTGCTATTCTGATCAAAAGCACGCCGTCACGGTTTGTCACGTGTCTGTCGGGCACGCGGTACAGTTGTGTGTTGATGCTAGTAACATTCTGAACATTCAGTCTTAAGAGTGTTAAGTGTGCGTGCTGCGTCGATTTAATATCTTTTGCGTGCTCTGTAAACTTCAAGACTGCGCCTATTGTTTGTGATTATGGGTTAGGATACAAACAGTTGCCAAGATGGAAAACGACAACTCCAAATACCGGATATTATCTCCAGACTCCGGGAGCTCCTCGTCCGGGGGCAGGATGCTGATGAGCAGCGAAATAGACCGATTGAAAAAACTTTTCGACACATGTGACGCGGACGGAGATGGATTTATTGACTGGTATGTTTATTAAACTCTTGTAGACTTATAATTACACCCGCATGTACGCGATGATAAAACCAGTTTGCGCCCCCGGAGAATACGTGATATGTTTACTAAGGCCTTGTGCAGTGATGTTTTTAATTTGGCTGGACTTAGGCATGCGTATTTTTACAATATGATACGATCAATAACCAATCAATAATCAATTATTCATATATGAAGTATTTGTATTTGTAAATATATGAAGTACTTGCATTTGTAAAACTGAGCTTTAGTTTTTTTTAGAAAGGAGTATTTTGCTATAGGTTATGTCATTTTTCACCAACACCACCAGCGCCGCCGCCGCCGCCGCCACCACCACCACCACCACAATCACCACCATCACCAGCACCACCACCACCACCACAACCACAACCACCACCGCCAACAACAACAACAACCATCACCACCACCAGCACCACAACCACAACAATAACCACCACCGCCGCCGCCTAGATATGAATTCCAAAAAGAAGCAGTCATGAGAAAAATATTTTGTAAAATGAACGCCCCACTGTCAAAACATTTTGTCACCTACATCTGATTAAAGCCTTGCAGTGATACTTTTGGGATGCTGGACCGCCTGTTATTGGGAAATTCTCAACAATTAGTTGAAATATGCTTAAGAGAAGCCTTAATTCTAAAAACTTAATCAATTTTATCTGATGATGTTATACACGTATATAGTTGCAAAACTGTAAATTTAATTTGGCCAAGTTTTATCAAGTTTGAGTAGAATGCTATTTAGATTCATACTAAAAGTAGGACTTCATAAATTTTAACCCTAATTTTGCATAGCTTTGTTTACCACCAATTTTCGAAGAACCCTGGGGCTAATACTAGTTTAATGACGCGTCTCCATGCTTCACCTGTCTGCTTAGGAGGAGCATAAATTTAAAGGAAAGGTCAAACTTTTTTTCAATGTCCGTTAGAAGGGTTTAATAATATATAATACTACTAAATATTTATATAATAATGTTTATATAATATTAAATAAAAAGTATGACAAGCAATACGTGTAATTAGTATAATCATTTTAAAGTCGCGATCATTTCATGGCTGCTCCCATTTTGAACGCCCATTCTTCCACCAATGACGTCGTTCATCAGCTGAAGAAAAGCAACGCACTGCCAATTTCCGTGAAAAGTATGATTTTTTACAAAAAAATTAGATATGTAATTTTGTGATACTTTTGTACAAACACTAGGTAAGCTGCAGAAGTTTAGAGTAGTTTAAGCAGCACGTGCTTACGGAAAGCCACGACACGCTTACTACGAAAAATCACGAAATCCGCCAGTAACGTCATAATTTTAAACCGAATGGCGGCCACCATCGCTTCTGGAAATTTCTATATTGTGGTGATATAAGTTAACTTTATGTTTTTTTGCAAATTTCTTTCTTATATTTTTATAAGTTTTTGTATAAATTTCTTATAAGTTTAAGTGATAAGATAAGGTAAAGTAAGGTGAGGTGAGGTGAGGTGAGGTACGATACGATACCATACGAGCAGAGCAGAGCAGAGCAGAGCAGAGCAGAGCAGAGCAGAGCAGAGCAGAGCAGAGCAGAGCAGAGCAGAGCAGAGCAGAGCAGAGCAGAGCAGAGCAGAGCAGAGCAGAGCAGAGCAGAGAAGAGAAGAGAAGAGAAGAGAAGAGAAGAGAAGAGAAGAGAAGAGAAGATGACTTAAGTGGTAACAGTAAAATCAACCCACATGCGAAGTGACCTGTTCTTTCCTTTAAAGAACTGATGACCTGCGAATAACAGTATCCATACATCTTGCATTGCGTCTACTTAATTAGGTTGTTACTGCGTATAGCACGAAGTTCATTGTTACACACGGGGCAAGTTTGTGTTATCCTTCGTAACAAACCCGCCCTATTAAGATGATCATTAGTTGCGAATTAGAGAGGCAGAACCCTTGAGAGGCTTAAGAAAAACAAGACAAGAGGTTCTCATTGCGTCTACTCCTCATGAAGCACGTTGGCGATGGTTGCGTCACCACGGGGGGGGGGGGGCTGGCCTGCGTAGGCAAAGTTTCGCTAAATTGTATCATCAGTACTGCAGCGATAAAGTTTCAATTAAAAATTAATTCAATAAGCGCACGAATGCAATAATAAAACAAAAAGTCTCAAAAATTTTACACTTCAACAGGGAGTCGAACCCAGGATCTTCTGCTTCCCGGGCAGCTATGTCAACTGCAGGATTAAAGTTTCAATTAATAAATTAATTCAATAAACGCGCAAATGCAATAGTAAATTAAAGTCTCAAAAATTTTACACTCTATCAGGGACTCGAACCCAAGATCTGCTTTCCAGACAACTATGTTAACTTCAGAGGTACTCTGTGTCTGTATAAATAGTTTATAGAAAACTTTCCTTCATAAGAAAATGTGTTGATAATTGAAGCCATTATCACGCACGCAAATTGAGAATGAAATACATTTCAGAACACTTTTTAAAAAAAATTGTTACATAGATTGGCATAATCGAACAAAAAGTCTCAAATCATTGGAACCTTTGATTATTTCTCTTTCTGCGGGGTGATCCAAAAGAAACAGTACACGAATTGCCTTGTGCTTTTGATCAGCATATTAGCATGTTTCGTAGTTAGCAATGAGCAGTTGAGAAGTTAATGACAATTGCGGAACGTTTTGACAAAAGTTAAATGTGTGTGAGAGTTCAAGTTCTCATTTTCTGGAATTTTCCTAATTGTTTACTGTAGAACTCATACAGTGTAGGTGCTTGAGGATTTGTCTGGTGCAATGACTAACAACAATGTCGGCTTATTATCCTCTAATAAAAGATAAGTCAGGATGGTTTATTGCCTGCGGTTTTGCTTATTGCCTCTGGTGTTTATCCTGGCAAACATGTAAAGGGTTAATGCAGCAGCCCGCCTTATTACAGTACGTACAGCATGTTTGCGAAATGTTTACATTTTTAATCTGCTTCGAAAAAATAATCCCTTCGAACACTTGTTCTTTGTGTTTCAAATCTGTAGTACCAATAACCTTGGTAAACTTTAATTTCGTCTTCTAGTTTGGTGCTGCAAGGCCGGGCACAAGTTGGGCAAAAATATTAGAACAAAATATCCCCTGTAGGATTCGTTAAAGGACAAGAAAGCCCTTTAATTATATAAAGCTAAAAATTCTTGAAATTTTGTATTGCTCACATGCTGTCTTAAGTAAAGTAAGTAAGTAAGTTTATTTTACGTGGAAATTTAATTACATACAAAGAACATTAGTATACAAGGGTATATTATTATATTATATATATGTTATATATAATTGTTATAATTTTTAGTCGATTATATATATATATTACTAACATATATATATATATATATATATATATATATATATATATATATATATATATATATATATATATATATATATAATATATATATATATATATATATATATATATATATATATATATATATATATATATATATATATATATGTATGTATATATATGTATTAGTAATATATATATAATCGACTAAAAATTATAACAAATGTATATATATATACAGCTCTTAATTAAGCCTTTATTTATTGTTTTAGTTTGTGGTTGTTAGAATTTGTAGTCGATTATATATGTATATAATCGACTAAATATTATAACAAATACAAACTAAAACAATAATTAAAGGCTTAATTAAGACTTACAAGACTTGCTACGAAGCGCATCAGTATTTGTATTTTTTATATAATTTTTCTTTTCGTCATTATGAATTATATTCGATTTTTTATTAGGTTGGTAATGTTTCTTTCTTAACAAAACGCTGCTTTCTTTTTATTTGAAGCATTTGAGCTTAAGTAATGCAGTTTAGATATTGTCAAAAGTGGAAGTGGTAACTCAGCCTGAAATAAATTACAGTGTTTAGAGTATTAGATTGATTAACGTATTTGACCTTTGACCTGGACCCCAAAATCCTGTGGAAAGCTTCGAATTTTTCTTAGTCTCCTAGGCGTATATTTGTTTTTTAAATTCCTTCAGATCCTTTAGCGTTTGCTACATTTTGCGTGCTTGGTATCACTTATTTCAACAGTGTGAAATCGGCTAATGCAGAAAGCTCCAACTCTCCAGACACAACACTCTGATACACTTTCACCTCAAGTCTGTTCTACTTTTAAGGAGAAATTCCTATTAAAAGATGAAACGACCTTAATTTGTCGGTTTGTCTTTCCTGGTAGAGCAAGCAGACTTTCTGTGTACGATCCCGCAAGTGTACACCAGACTAAGCTACTCAAAAGGCTAAGTTGGGGTACCTGAAGTGCATGTTTTTCTTAATTTGATCCAATTAAATCGATTATAAATGCTTAAACAAATAGCATGATTAGATAGCCGAGATTCTCCTGAATTGAACAGTACCTAATTTGTAATCATTTAGCTATGTCTGTGCTCATACAGTAGCAGAAAAGTCATGGGTCTTGTAAGACCTATTTTTGCGGTCCTGAAGGAGTTAATTTATGTCACAACAAGGCAAGGTATGTGTTTGCGCTTGAAGATTTTGGTGATGTAGACTGTATAGATATGAAACTACAGAATGCAGTCACAGAAAGCCAGCCAGCACTATGCTTCGCTTATTTACGGAAAGGAAACGCACAAATTTTTACCATATGCGTTCCAGACGTTTGCAAGATTTTGGTCCGTGAGTCATTAAAACCTTGGCATAACTGGCTGCAGTACATATTGTGAACACGTTTCAGTCTTGGAGACAAAACCTTAAACTGCACAGAACTGTATACTGCACTTCGTTTGATGCTGTACTCATTAAATGATGTACAAGATTTTATTTCAGAGGAAATTTCTAACAAAGTAGAGCTAAAAGCAACTGTTATATATATATATATATATATTGCTTTGTGTCATTTTTGTGCCATGCTAAGTAATGCTATACTGTGCTAAGACATCTATGTTAAACCTTATGCTGTAGTATTAGCAAACTGATTGTTCATGTTACATACTAGTAGTGTGAGAATTTCGTGTTGTTAAAATGCTTCTTGCAAACACATGTATTATTGAATATTTAAATATCCCGTGGAATCACCTGGCTAACTATTTAGCAGCTAGCCGGGAGATATTAACATATATGTAATTTTTCATGGCCTGGTTCTGCTGTGTCCGTCCCTGTATCAGTCATTAAATCTGACTAGCTACATGTATGGGGATTATTGCTGATTGCTGCTTCATCATTCTTAGATGATATGTATGCAATAAGATGCAACAAGAATCGAGATTCGTATTGATTCTAAGACATAATTAATTGCTGATTAGAAATTGTGCCTGACAAAATTTCTGCGAACTGCGTGTCGAACGGGTTAAAGTAATGTCTTAAGTCCGTTATAAGTTCGCGTTGAAAGTTTTTGGAACTCACAAATGTGAGATAACTGACCAGAAAGTATACCGTAGTCAACAGTGTCTCGCGCCACACAGTCAGTGCTTGGTTAAATCTTGTAGCGTTAATAATGCAGTCCTTTATCTAAGATATAGCCCTTATAAGCTAGCAGCAGCCATATTGTCAGCCATTTCGAAACTTGCGGGCATATTGGATGAATTTCCATTGACTCCATAATCAAAATTAATCACCTTAATTAACTCTAATGTGGAAAGTTTCAAGCTTTTGAATCGAAATTAGCATTTTTTTACCATCTTGGTAGACTAAATACCCATTCATTTTGGTCAAATGGCGGCCATCTTTTTGATGTCATAATTACGCAATTTGCAGTGCCCAAATTTTGAATATGTTATTTTCTGGACCAAATACTACAGGAAAACACCTATAACGTTTTCCTTTTGCAATATTACTTACTTGCCATTGCACTATTAAAAGAGCTACAAATATGTAAAAATATAATAAAAATATATAGAGAATTGGAAACTACAACACATCAATTGCCCCAGAAGCACTATATGTAATCTTTTTATGTTAATACATTAAGTCATCAGTTTCACCTCCAAGCTTTAATGACGCAGTACCTTTTTTACCTCTGGCTTTCCTTACCTGCACCATTTTACCTCTGCGTTTTTTCCTATACCTTTTCACCCCTGGCTTTTTTTACTTGCACCTTTTTTACATCTGGCTTTTTCCCTATACCTTTTTACCTCTGTTTTTTCTATACGTTTTTCTTACCTCTGGCTTTTTTCTTGCACCTTTTTTACCTCTACCTTTTTTCCTATATCTTTTTTACCCCTGGCTTTTTTACCTGCACCTTTTTTTACCTCTGGCCTTTCCCTATCTTGCACGAAAACAGCTAAAAACCAGCTTTTCCTTTTGCAATATTTTGTGGGGTATGTTAGCAAACTGACCTTACTAATCTGTTTCTGTCTTCGAATCAGCATTTTATGCAGTCAAGCTCGTAACATAAGCTTCGTCAAATTCTTGCTATCAAGCGAGTGTTTTGCATTCCGGATTATCATCTGTAAATAGGTTTGTAAGCGGATTGTTTTCTTTGCCAGCTTAAGTTCCTATTTACTGTTTTAATGCAAGGTGAATAGAATACCTGCGCGATCACAATGCAAGATTGCTCAAGTTAAGCATCGCCCGGTCTTACTAGTGAATGAATAAGTGACTGCCGGGAGAACTGTTTTTGGCAGTTTCGTCCGCCATACTGCTGTCTGCTACTTCTGTCATTGAGAAACAATATAAACAGATGTGAACGCCGCCTTAGACACTTCTGCTTCTTTAATGTTCTTTGCTGCCTTCAAGAGAAAAGTCTTGGGTTGGTTGATAGTCCTTCTTATTTCTAATAGTAAGAGTTACAATTGGGTGTTGAATTGTTGAGAGTGGATTACTTAGTCTGCAGTCATGGTACAAATATATATACATATAAACTTTATTTATTTTGAGTGGATTTATAACACAGTAAGTATTACTGATCACAGTATTTCCACTATGTACAAATATTTACTACAAATACATTCTTCGTAGTCTAAATTCTGCCAAGAAGCCTCTGCTTACGTGCCATTACTTACTTTGTCCATGTTCATCATCTGTCATCGTCATGGCATCATCGTATGATCTTGATTGTCATTGTAGTCATCATCAACATGATTATTTTTGGTCATCAGTATCATTATCATCATCGTCCTCATCGTCATCATCCATCGTCGCCATCATCATCATTATCATCGTTCTCGTTGTCATAATCTTTCATTGTCATCGCCATCATCATTATCTCATCATCAGCATCGTAGTCATTATCAACATCAATAACAACAACATCATCATCATCGTCATCATCGCCATCATCATCATCATCATCACCATCATCATCATTATCATCATTGTCATTATCAACATCAACATCAACATCAACAACAATAACATCATCATCATCATCATCATCACCATCATCATCATCATCATCATCATCATCATCATTATCATCATCATCATCGTCATTATCAACATCAACAACAACATCAACAACAACAACAACAACAACAACAACAACAACAACAACAACAACAACAACATCATCATCATCATCATCATCATCATCATCACCATCACCATCATCATCATTATAATCTTCATCTTCATCATTGCCATCTTTTTTGTTGGGCCAATTTCTCTCTGGCTAAATACTAGTATTGCAGCAGCCTACCAGCGCATTACAATCTCAAGTTAATGTGTAATAATGTCTCCTCTCTGCTGATGCTCTCTGGGCGAGCAGTGGAGTGTCATCGATAGCCACTTCCGATTGCGTCTTTAATATCAATTTTTATTACCGAGCTGATTCATGACGTGGCTGTCGTTTTGGCGGCGAGTAATTTCTAAAGTCAACAGATGGTAACTGCGGCTTTTGCGGTTATTAAAATGCTTTCTGCCCGGTCCATTGTTTGCCCGGGTTCCTGTAATAACATTGGCAGCTAAGTGAAAAGACTCAAGTCCGGAATTGACAGTTGGCCAATGGCAGACGCGCCGAATGTTTTGACAGAGGGTAATAAAAATACTCCATTCTTCTCCAGTCTCAGAGGACCAAACTGTAATTACTATCATCGTAGCATCATCTTTTTTATCATTGATCACTGCTGTCTGCGGTACAAAGAGTCTTGTTGTTCCAGAAAACAACATGTCTGGTTAACTCTTTACCTAAGCTGGTGTACGATAGCCACACACGAAATGTCGGGCGATTCTAGGTATACCATCGTACTGTAATTACAGGTGCTAAGATGTACAGGTTTATCATGGATAATGCCTGGAGCTGCCTTGACGATTGAGCATTTCAGGTGTCTTGCACACCTTTAAAATACTGATGTGGATGCACGCCTCACGACTTGCCCTTTTTGCCATAGTTCGTTAATTTTAATGCACCGCTTCATGCTAATCCAGTCCAAACCTAATTACGTGTTTTTTATTAAATTTTGTTTCAGCACATAGAAAATGCTATAGAAACTTAAAAATTTACACTAAAAATAAAAGAATACTACATGAAAGCACTATTAAAAGAGCTACAAATATGCGAAAAATAAAATAAAAATATAGAGAATTTAAAACTGCAACACATCAGTTGCCCCAGAAGCACTATATGTAATCTTTTTATGTTAATACATAAAGTCACCAGTTTCACCTCCAAGCTTTAATGACGCAGTACCTTTTTTACCTCTGGCTTTTTTCCTATACCTTTTTTACCTCTGCTTTTCTTCCTATACCTTTTTACCTCTGGCTTTTTCCCTATACCTTTTTTACCTCTGCTTTTTTTCCTTACCTTTTTTACCTCTGGCTTTTTCCCTATACCTTTTTTACCTCTGCTTTTCTTCCTATA
>JAQGDQ010001433.1:0-32500 GCA_030141605.1 Tubiluchus corallicola
TTATTGCTGATTGAACGAGAAATAAGATACCGATTGATTTTATTGACGATTGGACGAGAAATAAGATACTGATTGATTTTATTGGTGATTGAACGAGAAATAAGATACTGATTGATTTTATTGACGATTGAACGAGAAATAAGATACTGATTGATTTTATTGACGATTGAACGAGAAATAAGATACTGATTGATTTTATTGACGTTTGAACGAGAAATAGGATTGAATTTTATTTTGCTAAAAACCACTCACAGGATTGTAAAGAAGTTATTTTAATTATGTAATATTGCAGTAGAGTGGTGCAGAAGTATAGTCGAACGTTTTTATACTGCATACTTTAGGACGGCAAAAAAGCCACCGTCAAGCAAGTGTGGCATTATTACAAGGTGCATTAATATGTCTATGCAGATATAGATATTTTGTTCTCCCAAAAATAGTTGTGTTAAGTGAAGTTGGCATTAATAACTACTATTATTAACTCACATAGACCTGTCAAATCTTGCTTTCTTGTGAAATGAAAAGAATTATTACATAATTAGCCTCTTAAAACTTATTTAGCTTTTAATTTATGAACCCTGTATATATATATATATATATACATATAGTTTAGTAACTTTTATTTCATTGTATTTTATTTCATTTTAGTACTATATTTGTATTTTATATGGTCTTAGTTACCAAAATAAAAATGCAAATTGAATTAAATTGAAATGTGACGTTGTGTGTTGCGAGATTACATCAGGTGATGTCTTAATTAACCTGAGCGAGAAAGCAATTTTGCAGAGTTTTTGATCGTGGGCAGAAGTCACATTCTGGTTGTTGTTTGTGAGTGTGAGAGTAAAGTGAGGCTAAGGTAGACGATGAATATCAGTCTACCTGCTGAGTCCAAGTTTGTGACTAAACTACTAAAATAAAAATCGCGATAATTTTTCTGTGATTTTTTTGCTATAAACTGATGTCTGTTACAGGTGGATGATGATGACGACGACGACGACGATGATGACGAAGATGACGAGGAGCAGTTAGACGACAAAGAAAATGAACTGCACGAGGATTGATGAAGAACTGTTTTCTGTTTAGTAAAATGTACTTCTGATGTTACCTGTTTTCTCTGTTTTTTTAGTAATTTTCAAAATAAAAACGGCGTCAGAAGCTGTTATAATTGCACATTGTTACAGTTTTAGTTCATTAATGCCTATACATGGTAAGCATGGTTCACATGGTTCATATGGTTCACATGCCTACACATGGTAAGCAGGAGACTTGTAATTACTGTGTTGGACAAGTATCGACTATTACAAGAAACGGTATTAGCTGTTTGCTTCAATATTTGTTAATATTACTTCAATATTTAAATCTGTTTTATGGCCTGCATGGAATACATTTAATTGTGTTTGGGGCAAATTTATTTAATATCTTAACTTATTTAAGTATGCTAAAACGCTGCTATTATAAATTGGGGCCCGTCGACTTTATGACAGTTAACGTTGAAATTGCCAAGCATTTGTCATTTACTTTGTGGTTTAAAAACATTATTTACTAATGTTCAATTGAAAGATGATTTGTTTATCTTAAATAATAATTATTTATTTATGTTGAAGTCCCAGAAAATGTGTCACTTAATCTACAGCTGTTCTGCATGTCATAAAATAGCTAATGTTTTGTGCGCTGTCAACTATCTTTTTGTCTTACAGTTAAATCTTTAACTTATAGTTAGTTAATTGTTTAATTAAAATGCATTAACGAACTTACCCGCAAGATACTGTAGTAATATGTGACTGACAAGTTATTGTTATTTATTGCTATTAATAAAAATTGTTGGTACATTAGCGGTTAATGTATAAGTAATGCGATTTCATAAGGTGTGCTTTATCTGATAGTCCTGCAGACAATAAGCGTGTTGAATATTGTGGAGTAAAACGGGTTTAAGCAAGGCAGAGGTTTTTGTTTGCACAGGTACTCTTGTTTTGACTCGTGCAAAGACAACAGTGGAAAGTTTGGTTAGATAAAATTTCCATGTTTCAGAGATTTGATGTTGATGTTAGGACATTTTTACTAAAAACTAAATTGCGTTGCTAAAAACTCGAATGTGGTTGTTAAAACCGATCTTAAGTTATGCACATGAATACCTTTCAGCAACTGGTACTCCACACAGTTACTGTTGTTTAGTGTTGTTTTACTGCAGTAAACATTACACTTTTCGAGATGGCCAACCCGATGACGTTAGTATTGGTTCTGATTATTAACATGTCCAATAAAGTTTTTTATATGTCATTTTGTTGTAGAATTTACTTTTGAATTTCGTTGCTAGATAAATGCACCACTGGTCTTGAAATGTGACAAATTTTATGTTTTTCTGCACCTTGTTAGTGCGGTTAACGTTTCTGGAGAGATGTGATCATCCTCCTCCCCAGGACATCTTGGATATTGGCCGGGATTCTCATGGCTACGGATAGCCCTGGAAATATTCCGTACATTAATGTATGTACCGGTAGGTGTAGCTCAACGGTAGCGTACACGCTTTCCATTCGTGAGGCCGCGGGTTCAACTCCTGACCCCTTCGACCAAACACGTGGGTTAATCAAAGCAACATGCGGGTAATAATAATCCGGTCCAGCTTAGAAATAAGTACCGAGTTACTTAAAAGTGTTATCCTTGGACTATGTCCTAAACGAAATTATTATTATTATTATTATTATTAATGAAATGTATATTTTCATGTGTGCAGCCTGCTATTGTTTTGCAGCATAATCTAATGATAATAAAAAACTTTGACTTCAGAAACTTCGAATTTCAGTGCTGTGATCTAGAGATTGATACATTCTGGACTGATACATACTAGGCTGATACATACTAGACTGATACATTCTGAACTGATACATGCTGGACTGATACATGCTGGATTGATAATGCTAGACTAACACATACTAGACTGATACATACTGAACTGATACATACTGGTTTGATACATACTAGACTGATACATTCTGAACTGATACTTACTGGACTGATTATACTGGACTGATACATACTGGACTGGTACATACTGGACTGATACATACTGGATTGATACATACTAGACTGACATATACTGGACTGATACATATTGGACTGATATATACTGGTTTGATATGTAGTGGGTGGATATATTCTGGTATGATATATACTGGACTGAAACATACTGGACTGATACATACTGGTATGATATATACTGGACTGATAATACTGGATTGATCCACACTGGACTGATACATGTTAGAATCAGCTGACGTTTTAACTGCTGGTTGCAGTTCTCATCTCTTGCAATAGAGGAAAAATTCTCCCACTTGACAAGAACGGAGAGTGCTGATTTGTGTTTCATCGTCGTTGCCACAAACACTCGTCATCTTCTAGATACTTCAGTTTCTCATTTGCTACGTTGATATTCCTGCCTGCAGGGCACTCGAATATCCGTTAGACTCCTCCGCATCAACATCATTACAGACAATATTGTGTTTACAGAGTTTGTGCGTGACATGCAAAGCTTTACTACATCTGATATTAGATCTGGTGGCAATCGATTCAAATCTGAATTTGGGTCAGATGTATATTGAATGCTACCGTATTGACAGGACTCAATGTAAATTTACCCAGACATTAAGTAATGCCTCATGTTTGCAGTCTGAATTGACTAACAGTCATGAGGTTTTTCTTACGGAGGATGTGGATAATATCCTGTATGAAGTGCTGTGGATTGTTATTGTATCATCACGGCACTGGCTACAGTAATATTGATGGTGTTTGAATGACTTAGCGATCCAATTTACAATCTTCTACTTAGGCTTGATTGCTTGTTTACTATCAGTAATATTGCAAATATGTATAACGATTATGTGCGCATATTGTCTAATGCCACGTAAACGATTGTGTAACGTCAACGTATGTTTACAGCAGATCTTGAAAGTAGCCACAGTTGCCTGGTAGTCCGTCTGATTCATTAAATACAGAATTTGGTAAAAAAAGCTCAGTCATTGTAAAGAGCGTCGTTAATTTTTAAATACAGATAATTTCTTTCGTCAAATAAAATAATTATTGAAAGATCTATAATTAAACTACATGTATATTCTTTTCTCTGGATTATATAGAAAATGTCATAATTTTAGAAATAACTAATGTTTCCTAAATTAAACTGATAACATTAATGCCCACCAGTGTCTAAAAAATATTTTTATCTATATTCGGTAAAGGATAGCAGACTAGGTGACTTTATAGTCTTTTCGCTATCCTTTCTCTAGTTCTAGATCTTTCTATACATTTTAACCATTCTTCAAAACTTATCAGAGATTCTTTTATTAATCATGTTTTATTGTAACACTATAAAGAGATAAATAAATTGAAATTGAATTTAAAAAAAGAATTGAATTGAATCTATGGGCTATCTGTGTTAAACATTTCAAGACACAATGTGCTATACGGTTATTTATGCACTACAGATAGATGCTTTTATTTCAGACTTCTCGTCTATGTAGCGTAAAATACAAGTATGTAAAAATTAAAACTACAAACTATTTACAAAGACTAATTACAAAGTTAAAGTAAAATTAATGTACGAATAGCATGTTTCTCCACTTGATCCGTGTAGCACTGCACGTATTCAACCGCTTGGTGTAGCTCAGTGTTAACGTGCGTGGGTTTCAACTCAGGAGGTAGTAGGTTCAATTCCGGTCTTGTCAAGCGAAATATGCCGGTGATTTTTCTTTCAAGTACGCTGTTTTACCACGTAACATTCGGGTAATGATGATCGCGACTGCCTTGTCCTAAAAATCATTATCATTATACACTGTACCTGTAAAAAATTCTGTTAACAATGACAAAACAAACTTGAAATTTTTTGCAACAAAATGTTCCCACTGCCAAAACGACCCGCGGATTTTCGAAAAGGTCTTTTATTACAACTTATAAAAATAAATTTATAACTATTAAAAAATTTGAATTAAGCTTAGAAATATTCGTTTTAAACGCCTTCGTTTTTATTATCTTCACCTGTAATTTAGTTATTTTTCTTTCTTGTTAAAAATATTCCTATTAAAATACTTTGGAAGTTGTTTACAATTCCCCACACACCCAACCTTACCCCTATCACTAACCCTAACCCTCATCCTTACTCTAACCTTAACCCTAATCTAATCCTAACCCTAATTCTAACCTGAACCCTAATCTAATCCTAACCCTAATTCTAATCCTAACCCTAATTCTAATCCTAACCCTAATTCTAATCCTAACCCTAATCTAATCCTAACCCTAATCTAATCCTAACCCTAATCTAATCCTAACCCTAATCTAATCCTAACCCTAATTCTAATCCTAACCCTAATTCTAATCCTAACCCTAATCTAATCCTAACCCTAACCCTAACCCTAACCCTAACCCTAACCCTAACCCTAACCCTAACCCTAACCCTAATCTAATCCTAACCCTAATTCTAATCCTAACCCTAATTCTAATCCTAACCCTAATTCTAATCCTAACCCTAATCTAATCCTAACCCTAATCTAATCCTAACCCTAATCTAATCCTAACCCTAATCTAATCCTAACCCTAATTCTAATCCTAACCCTAATTCTAATCCTAACCCTAATCTAATCCTAACCCTAACCCTAACCCTAACCCTAACCCTAACCCTAACCCTAACTCTAATCCTAACCCTAATCTAATCCTAACCCTAATTCTAATCCTAACCCTAATCTAATCCTAACCCTAATTCTAATCCTAACCCTAATCTAATCCTAACCCTAATCTAATCCTAACCTAATCTAATCCTAACCCTAATCTAATCCTAACCCTAATCTAATCCTAACCCTAATTCTAATCCTAAACCTAATCTAATCCTAACCCTAACTCTAATCCTAACCCTAATCTAATCCTAACCCTAATTCTAATCCTAACCTAATCTAATCCTAACCTAATCTAATCCTAACCCTAATCTAATCCTAACCCTAATTCTAATCCTAACCTAATCTAATCCTAACCTAATCTAATCCTAACCCTAATTCTAATCCGCTTCACCAACTAATTCTTGTGTGGGGGGAATTTTAAACTTTATCGTATATTTTTTAATAATTTTATAGCATTTCAAATTTGACTTTTTCGCACACCCTGTATATAAATGCGTGGGCGTATCTGTGCACTTATATTCCCCAGTAACGAGGAAATCTTAGTAAATATTTTAATAATGAACCCAGAAGATAAAAAGGCAATCAATAGAACCCGAAGAAGCCTTTTTCAATTATATTTAGTCTTAAATTAAGTACAGCAGTTATTTAAGACCATGCTTGATTAATGCTTACGAAAGTCTCGGCGAAGGAAAATAAGATGTCCTTGTTTTTTTATTTTAAATTTATTTCATACATTTAAGAGTACAAAGCTTTATACAAAAAATGAAAACTTTCAACTATACTATAAAATCACAAGAGAAACTACTAAATACATACATACGCTACAGACGGAGTGGGAGAGCGGGAGAGAGAGAGAGAGAGAGAGAGAGAGAGAGAGAGAGAGAGAGAGAGAGAGAGAGAGAAGAGAGAGAGAGAGAAAGAGAGAGAGAGAGAGAGAAAAAGAGAGAGAAAGAAAGAGGGAGAAAGAGAGAGGGAAGAAGGGATGGAGAAAGGGAAAGAAAGGGGGAGAGAGAGACAGAGAGAGAGAGAGAGAGAGAGAGAGAGAGAGAGAGAGAGAGAGAGAGAGAGAGAGAGAGAGCGAGAGAGAGAGAGAGAGAGAGAGAGAGAGAGGGAGAGAGAGACAGACAGAGACAGAGACAGATTATACATACACAAGACAAATCATTAAAAATACAAAACACAGTGGCATAAAACTTAATAAAAGTTACATATCTAAAAAGATAAAAACTGTTGATCGCTTAGTGCAAACAATTCCTTTTTACAATTGAATTATGATAAGCAGAGTAAACATACAGTTTATCAATTATATCGTTAGGTAGTTCAGCCTGCCCGTACATAAAGGATCCTGTTATCTTATTTGTAATATGACACCTATGTTAGAAATATTAAAATTTACAACTTATTCACTTAAGCCACATCTTCCTAAAAACTTGAAGAGCCTAGGGAATGCGTTATTGTGACGATATTGTGAATTTACTGAACATCTTGGCCAGCGGCGGATTATGATTTTATGGGCCTTAGGCTTGAGCTTGGAACGGGCCTTTTAAATGTTGCTACACTGCTGAGCTGACGTGTTTTTGTGGAGCTCTCGTCGTTTGTAAAGGATGACAAATTAAACAATTTATCACTGATGCATATTGAGTCAGATATGTTGAGAGATTGAAAAAAATGGACTTTTCAGAAATTATAACTGACTTTGTTCCCAGAAAAATTCGGAAACTGAAATTTTGAACTTAAACTTAAACTGTGTAAACGTGAATTGTGTAAACTTAAATTGTGTAAACTTGATTTGTGTAAACCCGATTTGAAATATAGTGACTGACTTTTGAAAAAAGAACTTTTTTCTATATTTTATTTTGGCGGGCCCCTTGCTCTTTTGTCAATTTATTTTTTTTACAACAAAAAATTTTTTTCGTTTTATTTTGCCGGGCCCCTTTTGATCCCGGGCCTTAGGCTTCAGCCTATTCAGCCTATAGGGCTATCCGCTACAGATCTTGGCCAAAGTCGTCGATGCGAAGAGTTGCTACCACTGAATTTTATTAAGTTAACAGTGCGCATGCGCGCCATTACTGATTGAATTTGCCATCTTATCGACGTTGCTGATGGCTATATAATCAAATCAGACGCAGCAGCGACGATAATTGATCCGAATCAGAGAAATGCAAACAATTTGGGCAAATCTTCCTCACTCCTGATTGCCATTGATTATCATTAGTAATTGGGTTTTCCCGTAGGCAAAACTCAGCGGGTCTTACGTGTTGCATATCTACGAAATATTTATGGTCAGCAAATAAGGGCGATGGCACATCAGTAAAGAATCAACTTAGTCGTTAAACCATAAGATGAGATGGGATGGGATGGGATGGGATGGGATGAAATGAGATGAGATGAGATGAGGATGAGATGAGATGGGATGAGATGATGTGGGATGGGACGGGATGAGATGAGATGAGATGAGATGGGATGAGATGAGATGAGATGGGATGAGATGAGATGAGATAGGATGGGATTGAATGAGATGAGATGAGATGGGATGAGATGGGATGAGATGAGATGAGATGGGATGGGATGAGATAGGATGGGATTGGATGAGATGAGATGAGATGGGATGAGATGAGATGAAATGAGATGAGATGAGATGAAATGAGATGAGATGAGATGAGGATGGGATGGGATGGGATGGGATGGGATGAGATGAGATGAGGATGGGATGAGGATGAGATGAGATGAGGATGAGATGAGGATGGGATGGGATGGAATGAGATGAGATGAAATGAGATGAGATGAGCATGGGATGGGATGGGATGGGATCAGTTGTGTTAGTTTGTGACGAACTGCTACACACGTTTGAAATTTGAATTTTTATCTTAAAACAGGTATAGATTTAGTACAACACACTGAACCTCTTATAGTAACACTGAACTTCAATTTTCGCTTTCGCAAACTCGTGCAACACGCTCGTGGAATATTTTTGCTGCTGAAAATTTTGCTAGTTTGTGATGTCATCAATAGTCGGGCTCGCCCGCCGTTATTAAGATTTTAATCTATTATTTAATTATCAGAAACGCTTTTACAATATAAATTGTGTTAAATCGTATACTTTTTATCAGACTTGCGAATGGGGTAATGTATGAAAAATCATCCTGTCTTCCTTTAAATAAGTTTTGCTGTTTACTAGAATAGCATTACCTTATTTTAATTAGTCATCGGTCTCGTGGTTAGTCATTAGTCATTAGTCCAGTGGTTAATCAGCCCCTATATGCATTGCATATACATTAACTAAAACCATCAAATGGTGCAGATGATATTAACAGCATTACATGCACCCCTGATATTTTATACTCTGAACACAATTTCGGGCTGTTGCATTGTTTGATAACCATTGTTGAAACAAATGCTGTAGATTGTTTATTCGTTCCCTGATCGCCCCATTTTGATTAACTCGGGTTTACAATGATCTCACATGAATGCTGCTGAATCACTGCTGATGCCGTCTCTTTGTTTAACGTCTAAGGACTTGCAGCATCTCAACTTATCTGAATCCCGACAGGCGCTTTGCTCGGCAAATAGCAAGGATATTCCATCGTCTTTGCCAAAGTCTTTTGTTTAAGTAACTGGAAGCAATACGCTGTCTTGCTGGAATGTCTATTGGCAGATGAGCTCAGCGTATCGATTGGATGAGCTTACTGTATCGATTGGGTGTCTTTGGGATATCGATTCCAATGGTATTTATTCTGTTACAGCGAATAGCATGTAATGAAAAATTTCTAGCTTTTATTTTCAAGACGTATGTAGGTTTAAGTACAGTCAGTCACTCACAGGGCAGGATTATTTTGTGGGCTAGTAAGGGTGTAGCCTGGGGACCTCAAGTTAGGGAGTCTCAACATCTGGTAATTTTTTTTCACTACGATTGTGTTGAAATATGTGCCAATTTGGTTTGTAATAAATAGTAAAATAGTGGTACTTATTAAAGAATATTTTTATTGATAAGTAAAAGATAACTGTTTTAGTTTCTTTAAAAATTATGATTTGAAGAAAACATTTTGATATAATATATGTTATTATCAAGTTAAAAATGTGCCTGAAACTGTATGCATATTTATGTAAATATGTACTTTAAAATAAAAGATTAGTTATCATTACCATCATCGTCACCGTCACCGCCATCGCCACCACCACCATCATCCCCACCATCATCATCGCCACCACCACCACCATCATCCCCACCACCACCATCATCATCGTCACTGTCATCGCTCCGCCACCATCATCTCCACTACTACCACCATCATCGTCAACGTCATCCATCGCCACCACCATCATCATCATCACCACCATCATCATCATCATCGTCATCATCATCACCATCGCCATCAACATCAACATCATCATCACCATCATCATCATCGTCATCATCATCACCATCGCCATCACCATCATCATCATTATCCATTCGTATTTTTAATGTCTCGTAATAGAAGTGGACGCCTTGCATTAGCATTGTTCTTTGTCGCCATTTTAAAATTACGGAAACGACATCATATAGAAACTTTTTGTTTCAGATTATCCTAGAAATTAGTCTGAACCCTGAGACGGATTAATAATATAATTTGTTATATTATTTATTTATTTACTAACATCTGTTTTTTCATATTCAGTCGAATTGATTCAACATTGTATGGCATCATCATAACTGCTTACAGCACACAAAGCAATGGCTTTGTCAACACACTCATTTCGCTAATCGCAAGCATTTCTGATTGCCATAATTCATGTTATTACCAACATTACTGCCGCGTCAGGGTAATTGTTCAATGGGCAAGTGCTGCGAGATTGAAGCTAGAATGTAGAAATGGATGCTTGGTTGTTATAACCAAGAATGTCCAAATTTAGTCCAGTGCAGCGTAGTGCAGAAACGTGTGTTAGTTTTTATGATAACAAACAGTGGGATGGAAAGTTTTACTGATAATAATAATAATAATAATAATAATAATAATAATAATAATAATAATAATAATAATAATAATAATAATAACTAGCAAAGGCCCGCAAAAGATTTTGCGTAAAAACCACGTATAATCAATAACACGCGAACATCCTACACAGTCCTCATGTATAACGCAAAGCCCGTAACATCCTGCCTACTTACCTAACGCAAAACCTGTACTCGTGCCTACTGTATGTTTAACTAACGCAAAGCAGCTTTTTGCTGAATTAAAGCTATAAGCAACAATGGATGACGTCAGCACAATGTAATTCGTCACAACAGTTTTCTAAGCGAAAATCGCCGAAAATAGAACATCTAATTAACTCGTCGGTACTCCTCTCGGTGGACCTGCCCTAAAATATAACCCACATCATCGTGTAGCCCTGTCCTTCCTCTTTGTAAAAAGCTATAAATCTCCTCCCGAGAGTCCCACCGGGCGCCGCTAGAACGTTTTTCCCGCAGGGAAAGCCGTATAACTTTTGCAATTTTTTGCAAAAAACGCCCGAAAAAGGGCCATTTTGGGGGGCTTTTCGCCCCCGTTCCTCCCGATGGGCCCAATTCGAAAAATAAACCATCAATGGCACGACACTAGATCGAGACCTTTCGTTTGATGTATAGATCGCCGCAAATGGTGCCCTCGTCGGAGCTGTAGCCTCGAATCTTATATATATATATATATTAAGATACCAAGAATATTAATATAAGAGACTAGCAAAGGCCCCGCAAAAGATTTTGCGTAAAAAACCACGTGTAATATGCGACTAAATCAATAATACGCGAACATCCTACCTAGTCCTCATTTATAACACAAAGCCCGTAACATCATGCCTACTGTTTGTTTACTTACCTAACCCAAAGCAGCTTTTACTGAATTAAAGCTATAAGCAGAGTAGAGTACAATGGATGACGTTACAACAATGCCTTTGCGTCAGCAATTTTCTAAGCGAAAATTGCCGAAAATAGAACTCCTAATTAACTCGTCGATACTCCTCTCGGTGGACCTGCCCTAACATATAGCCCACATCATCGTGTAGCCCCGTTCTTCCTCTTTCTAAAGAGTTTTATGGCTAATCCAGTAATATAAGCTTAAAGAGATTTTGCCAAAAAATGAATAACAAACTAGACCTACATAACAGAGACTATTCTTACACCACTTTTACTTTAAATACCATGCGAACTCAGGGCAACAGCAGGTACCATTTTTAACGTCTTTTGTATGATCTGATCGCAGTATAGAACCCATGACCTTCCGTATGGAAATTTAAATCTAAAGCTTGGCCTTCATAATCCTAAGCTTCTTGATAGCAGGAATATAATTGGTGCCGCCTCCCCCATTTATTTATCAAACCAGTCTTCTACGTCTAAAAGATCACTAAAAGAGGGTACCACCAATTTTCCATTTTAGTCCCCTCTCGTATGTTTAGAGCTCCCAGGTTTTTTAAAATTCCAGATGTACATCTACCTCACAATACCCAAATACTTGTGAAAAAAAATGAAAACGAAACAGAAAACCAAGTGAAGTTCAAGAATCACATTCGTAAAACTGACCGACGTTCTGGCCCATTTACCAGAGGTCACCACACTGCCCAGAATTACCCGTTCAGCAAGTTTCATGTAAGTGCAAAACTGAACTTGTAATGTGCATTACGATGGTGACAAGATGATTCGTAAAACTGACCGACGCTCTGGCCCATTTACCACTGGTCACCCCACTGCCCAGGGTTACCCCGTCAGTAAGTTTCATGTAAGTTCAAAACTGAACTTGTAATGTGCATTTCAGCGAGTCGACCGAGGCAAGATGATTCGTAAAACTGACCGACGCTCTGACCCATTTACCAGAGGTCACCCTACTGCCCAGGGTTACCTGTCCAGCAAGGTTCATGTAAATACAAAACTGAACTTGTAATGTGCATTTCGACGGTGGCAAGATGATTCGTAAAACTGACCGACGCTCTGGCCCATTTACCAGAGGTCATCAGACTGCTGTCCTTCCCCTACCCAGGGTGACCCGTTCAGCAAGTTTCATCTAAGTACAAAACTGAACTTGTAATGCGCATTACGACTGTGGCAAGATGATTCGTAAAACTGACCGACGCTCTGGCCCATTTACCAGAGGTCACCACACTACCTAGGTGACCCGCTCAGCAAGTTTCATGTAAGTACAAAACTGAACTTGTAATGTGCATTACGACTGTGGCAAGATGATTCGTAAAACTGACCGACGCTCTGGCCCATTTACCAGAGGTAACCACACTGCCCAGGTGGCCCCCCCCCAGCAAGCTTCATCTAAGTACAAAACTGAACTTGTTATGCGCATTACGACTGTGGCAAGATGATTCGTAAAACTGACCGACGCTCTGGCCCATTTACCAGAGGTCACCACACTACCTAGGTGACCCGCTCAGCAAGTTTCATGTAAGTACAAAACTGAACTTGTAATGCGCATTACGACTGTGGCAAGATGATTCGTAAAACTGACCGACGCTCTGGCCCATTTACCACTGGTCACCCCACTGCCCAGCTGGCGCGCTCAGCAAGTTTCATGTAAGTACAAAACTGAACTTGTAATGTGCATTACGACTGTGGCAAGATGATTCGTAAAACTGACCGACGCTCTGGCCCATTTACCACAGGTCACCACACTGCCCAGCTGGCGCGCTCAGCAAGTTTCATGTAAGTACAAAACTGAACTTGTAATGTGCATTACGACTGTGGCAAGATGATTCGTAAAACTGACCGACGCTCTGGCCCATTTACCACTGGTCACCCCACTGCTCAGGGTTACCCCGTCAGTAAGTTTCATGTAAGTTCAAAACTGAACTTGTAATGTGCATTTCAGCGAGTCGAGCGAGGCAAGATGATTCGTAAAACTGACCGACGCTCTGGCCCATTTACCAGAGGTCACCACACTGCCCAGGTGGCCCCCTCAGCAAGCTTCATCTAAGTGCAAAACTGAACTTGTTATGCGCATTACGACTGTGGCAAGATGATTGGTAAAACCGCATCCTGTTATTCGCTCAAAACCGACTACTTCACAGCAAATTTCACCTTATCTGCCCTTCCGAAACATCTAACGCACGTCCAGCGATGAATTCAAAAACAAGAATAAATCAAACGACTCCACAATTTTCCCGAAAATGTTTCGAATTAGAAAACCTCAGAGAAAACTCGTTAGGAGAATTTCTCGACAATCTTTTCACGAAACTCTGTCGGTTGAATAATTCATCGAAAATGAATCACGTTGTCATTATCAATTTGTCTTCGATTAGTCAAAGACTGCCTGCGTCCCTTTCTTGGGCCTATTATGCAGATTTTGTGAGAGAAAATCTCGATGGGGAATTGATTGAATGCCCGGAATAGACAGGAGCCGACAAAACGGAATTCATCAAATGAAAATTGGCATTTTTACACATTTGCCAGACGTGGACATTTTGTCCTGAGATATGGAAGATGAATTACAATCTGGTACGTGATATACGTGTACATTTCGAAATCCGTGCTGTCTGAGTTGTTATTTTTTAGGCTTTCTTCTAAGCATTTCTCTTAATGGGCCGTAGATTATTATTATTATAATCTCTATAATATTCAAAACATTATTAATTAAACAAATCAAGTCCCTATCAGCATTTAAAACAAAATTAAAATCACTAATATTAACCAGATATGAAATACCATCACACCAGTACGACCACATACATAGTAATTCAGAATTTATATATCTACGGCCTTATTAATTAAATCATAGTTTTTTCATTTTTTGTGCATAGTTGTAAATATGTTTGATTTTATTCGTCGTTACTTTCCATTACTGCACACTAGTTTAGATTGCACTGACGCATTTGCCTTTAGCAGTGTAAGTTTTTATTAACTAACACTGATTGATCATCTCTGTAAAGTTCTTATCAGTGATTATCAATGCATTTTAATGGCAAATAAAGATTATTATATATATATGTATATATTGTATAAACACGATGTACAACATTAATAATTATAATTATATATATATATATATATATATATATATATATAATTATTAATGTTGTAGATCATGTTTATACAATTTTGATATACCACTTAGAAAGAATTTGATGTTGAACTATTTCCTTTGTTGAACTCATGAACATGGCGGAATTATCCTAAAGCCTAGTATAAGCTGCATCCTAGGACCACTCAAGCTTATCATACCTTTGGTACAATACCTGTTTTTTACTACGGTTGTGCTAAAATACGTGCTAATTTGGTCTACAATAAATGGTAAATAGTTGTATTTTTTAAAGAATATTTTGTTGACAAACAAAAATAACTATTTTAGTTTATTTAATGAATTTGCAATAAGTTTACTTCAAACTATGTAAATTTCGCTAAACACATCACGAGTGAAAATATTCAAGACGCATGCGCGCGAATTACAGGGTAGCTCCGTCTGAGAAAGGCCCTACAATTTCATTTGCCTAGGTGCCTTAAAAGGTCATAACCCGGCCCTGTTTGCGAGCAACCATTCTTTTCATTTTTTACTATTCACTAAGTTTATGTTCGTATTTATTATTCCAGCAACTTCAACGTAAGCTGACGTTTTTATACTGCATCTGTGTAATTACCTCTTTACTATAGGTTTTACATGTCAAATGTAGACCTACGTTAACTCAAATGTAGATTTAGGTAATTCAAATGTGTCTTGGTAACTCAAATGTAGACTTAGGTAGTTCAAATGTGTTAACAATGGTTTTCAACAAATCTTAAGCGCTTTTGGTAAGTCAAATGTAGACACATGTCAAGTCAAATGTGACATTGGTATCTCAAATGTGGATAGGTGGTAAAGTTTAAGGATGTTAAATTTAATCTTTTTTAATATCAATTTAATAATTGCTCCTAAGTTAAAATAACAACGTTGTAGGCCTACTAATAGATGCACTATCTGTAGTTTATCTTTTTCTAATTTGCACTTAAATAACTTAATTACCGATTTATTCAAAGTAATGCATCTACATTTGACTTACCTAAGTCACATTTGAGTTACCAAAACACATTCGAAATTCCTATGTCTACATTTGACTTACCTAAGTCACATTTGAACTTTCCTGTGTCTACATTTGACGTGTAAAACCTATCTAAAATTTACTCAGTGACTACTAGACTTCACACAACCATTGTTTGTATTGTTGCTACTCTGTGACTACTAGACTTCACACAACCATTGTTTGCAGTGTTGTTACTCTGTGACTACTAGACTTCGCACAACCATTCTTTGTAATGTTGTTACTCAGTGACTACTAGACTTCACACAACCATTGTTTGTATTGTTGCTACTCTGTGACTACTAGACTTCACACAACCATTCTTTGTAGTGTGGTTACTCTGTGACTACTAGCATTCACACAACCATTCTTTGTAGTGTTGTTACTCTGTGACTACTAGACTTCACACAACCATTGTTTGCAGTGTTGTTACTCTGTGACTACTAGACTTCACACAACCATTGTTTGTATTGTTGCTACTCTGTGACTACTAGACTTCACACAACCATTGTTTGCAGTGTTGTTACTCTGTGACTACTAGACTTCGCACAACCATTCTTTGTAATGTTGTTACTCAGTGACTACTAGACTTCACACAACCATTGTTTGTATTGTTGCTACTCTGTGACTACTAGACTTCACACAACCATTCTTTGTAGTGTGGTTACTCTGTGACTACTAGCATTCACACAACCATTCTTTGTAGTGTTGTTGCTCTGTGACTACTAGACTTTACACAACCATTCTTTGTAGTGTTGTTACTCTGTGACTACTAGACTTTACACAACCATTGTTTGTAGTGTTGTTATTCTGTGACTACTAGACTTCACACAACCATTGTTTGTAGTGTTGTTATTCTGTGACTACTAGACTTCACACAACCATTGTTTGTATTGTTGCTACTCTGTGACTACTAGACTTTACACAACCATTCTTTGTAGTGTTGTTACTCTGTGACTACTAGACTTTACACAACCATTGTTTGTAGTGTTGTTACTCTGTGACTACTAGACTTCGCACAACCATTGTTTGTAGTGTTGTTACTCTGTGACTACTAGACTTCGCACAACCATTGTTTGTAGTGTTGTTACTCTGTGACTACTAGACTTCGCACAACCATTGTTTGTAGTGTTGTTACTCTGTGACTACTAGACTTTACACAACCATTGTTTGTAGTGTTGTTGTGTTATACTGCACTCATCTCATCTTTAAAGCAATGATACACACTTCAGGGCGTTTCCTCATTCAAATCTCATCCTTCGTAAGTCAATTACGTCCAACGCCAAACACTTCACTAACTAGATTTCAGCACCGTCAGAAATTGGCACGTTCGGCGAATTCTAAAGGAAACCCGTTTTGACTTCAAAGCAGCAATGGGGATAAGAAGAAACAAGCCAATATGCGCCAATAATTTATACTCCAACTTGTGAAGAAAGTAAAATGAAATTCGCGAAATTGATGTGAAAAGAGATTATTAAATTACCTGTCAGATTCGCTCAAGGTTGCAATAAGTCAACGTTGTCAAACCCGTAGAAATAATCTTGTAAATTTATTGAAGTATTTATTTGTTTGTTTACAGTGTTCAACGTGAAGTATTTATTTGTTTGTTTACAATCAGTCAGTATGCGAACAAATATGAATTAAGTAAAAATAGAAAATACGAAACATTTATAAAGGAACTCAGGCAATACTTATAAATATTCGTGACCTACAATGTATTTTATTTTTTTAACTCTAATCTAGGTTTACTACCATACTTTTATGTAATATTAATTAGATGATATTTCTTTATTTTTTGTATATATATATATATATATATATATATATATATATATATTTTATATATTTAACATTTATACGATATATATATATATGTATATAGTACTAGTGTATCTGCACTAGTGTATAATTTTTGCAATAAAGATATATTTATAATAATATTTATATATATATATAAATCTTTATTGCAAAAATTATACACTAGGACAGAGTAAAACAAATTGATGTTCGTCCTTCGAATGATGACCATAGTGACAGGGATAAAAGGTCAGTTTGGCAGGTTGTCATTCCTTTGATGAGCTCGAAGGTGACTGACTAGGCCAATTCTGGCCTGGAAACTTCTTTGGCATTTGGCACAGGTGAGGCTGGGTGTTTGGACCTGTTGTTGGGCAGTGTCACATGCCTTGCGTCTTGCGCTTCTCCTCTGCCTCCTCAATTCTTTTCCCCTCTGCTGTCCTAGCCCCTGTGGAGATGGCACTCCGCCATGCTGAGCGATCTTGTGCAAGAGTTTCCATTGAGCGGATATCCATGCTGAGCTCCTTGAGTGAGGCCTTCAGGCTGTCTTTGAAGCGTTTCTTTGGTCGTCCAACCTTTCTCTTTCCAGACACAAGTTCTCCACAAAGCATCTTCTTTGGTATGCGGTTTTCTGGCATGCGAATCACTTGTCCTGCCTACCGAATTTATGTTTTGAGGAGGAGTGTTTACATCACATATGTAAAACAAATTACATCATACATAAAATCAGTGTATAATCAGTCATTGACAGACTGATGTGTTCAATTGTGTCAGTTAGTGTAAGTTAAAAATTATGAGAATAAAATACTACATTACATATCTACAAACTTGTCTACATCATGACATGATGGTGACTTATAAAATATTGTGAATTTTAATACTTTTTGATAGTTTTTGCTACTTTTTGCCATATATGTTTCCGTGCGAGTCGTATATTTTCATAATATAGACACTTATATAGGTTTTACACGTCAAATGTAGACCTGCGTTAACTCAAATGTAGATTTAGGTAATTCAAATGTGTCTTGGTAACTCAAATGTAGACTTTGGTAGTTCAAATGTATTAACAATGGTTTTCAAGAAATCTTAAGCGTTTTTGGTAAGTCAAATGTAGACACATGTCAAGTCAAATGTTCTATGTCTACATTTGACTTACCTAAGTCACATTTGAGTTACCAAAACACATTTGAAATTCCTATGTCTACATTTGACTTACCTAAGTCACATTTGAACTTTCGTGTGTCTACATTTGACGTGTAAAACCTATACTATGATGAGTTTACGAGTCTAAAGCGTTACGCGTTTTTTATATTCTCAATTATTGATGAATTCTACTTTATCGTTTGTATATAAGGGTCTTTTGTGAAGTTAGCAGTTTGTTTTTTAGTTCTGTTTTAATGTCGTTAATCTGTCTTTTGATTTTATACTTAATGGTGCTGAATACCATAAGTTGATTGCTGTTTTGTTTATTGAATTGAGTTTTTTGTAAGTAACTGTTTTAGATTATAGAAGCGAAAGTTTTTATGTTTATCGGGCATAAATAATAAAGTATTTTCTTTGAAAGCAGGAATTATATCATTTATACATATAAATAGGAATATTAAGGTATATAAATATATTGTATTGATCATTTTATATTCTTTTCTTCCATATACTATTTTAAACTGTGCTATGAGATCTACGTGTTTACAATAACTAGGTCTAATTCAATAACTTCACTTCATGTTGGCTTTATTTCGTAATGGTGGCGGTCACGGTTTATGCTTTATTAGCAGGCGCCTCGACTGGACGTTTTAACATTAATATGTGTTATCGTCTGATCACCGAAGTTAAGCAACCTAGAGCCTGGTTAGTACTTGGATGCGTGACCACCTAGGAATACCAGGTGCTGTAGGCTTGCGGGATGCCCACACTGTGTCTTGACACTAGGCAGAGGAGCTGCACAAGCAGCAAACGGCTAGAGGGCGGAGGAGGTCAAGTGACTCAACGGCCATGTGTAGAGGAGTAAATCTTCCAAATCAGGAGTGGAGCCCCGAAGGCGGACTAGTGCAGCATGCTCACTGACTCCGGCAGCTCCTGCAGCCAACCTGGTGCCAAACGTATCGCTCCGCTTTCCTTTGGACTACACCAGCGAGGAAGAGAGGGGGTTCCTGTTGCCTGGACAACTCAGGATCTCCATACACCTTGCCCAGGCGTGCACCCTGGAGAGGCCACTCCAGTGGTTCAAGGATCGTATTGCTCAGCCACAGTCGACGCTGCAGCTCCATCAATGTGATCAATAACTGACTCTCTTGGCGCACACTCCATTGTCTTCCGAGACAGAAGGATGCCAACACTGAAACAGTAATGAAATACATTATAGTGAATGTATTCATGTTGACAATGAATTGTAATGAGTGTCGAAATAAATGATGGTGAATGAATAAATTATCGTCCCGCGGCAACTTTTTTCGCAAAATACAACCTTAGTACTAACTGTTACAGACAATAAGAGGACAGCTTGGCAGGCCTAATCATTACCTACTCAAGAATTGTAAACGCACTCCAATAGTTACGTTACCGGACGAGCAGGGCCTATTTCAGCCTAAGCGAGGCCTGGAGAACTGGGGCGTGTGAGGCCCGTCGGGGGGGGGGGCGGGTGGTTGAGCTACTAGAACGCCGGAGAAGCATTTTCGAAGAGAAAATATGGAGTTCTACAGTCGTTAAAAGAAAGAACATTTGAAAGAAAAACTGCTTTATTCTCAAGACCAGTCCTTAATACTTGTCAAATAGTCAAATGAAAAACAACATCTTTGCAATATGTAATACCGTACTCTCACAAGCCGTACAAGCCGGTGTTAGAAATTCCGAAATTGAAAACAGCTGAACATCGGCACGGAGCCACACAAGGCAAGCGGCGCGCGTGCGGCAAGAGAGAGAGGAGGCAGTATGTTCGCATAAACCAAAAAAAGTGTTACCTTGGCGTGAGGCCCCCCTCGAGGGTGAGGCCCCGGGGAAAGTATCCCCACTTACCCCCCCCCCCCCTCTGAAATAGGGCCTGCGGACGAGTGTGAAAACGGCCTAGTAACAAACAATTCCAAACTTCAAATTACTTTACAAAAACGAATTTTATGTCTTTGCGTCTTTCCTATACACTAGAGACTCGCAGTTATATTGTAAACGCACTCCAATAGTTACGTTACCGGACGAGTGTGAAAACGGCCTAGTAACAAACAATTCTAAACATCTGCGGCAAGAGAGAGAGAGAGGGAGAGAGGAGGCAGTATGTTCGCATAAAGCAAAAAAAATGGTGCCTTGGCGCTAGGCCCCCCTAGAGGGTGAGTCCCCGGGGAAAGTATCCCCACTTACCCCCCCCCCCCGAAATAGGGCCTGCGGACGAGTGTGAATACGGCCTAGTAACAAACAATTCCAAACTTCAATTACTTTTACAAAAACGAATTTCATGTCTTTCCTATACACTAGAGACTCACAGTTATATTGTAAGCGTTTGAAACTCATTTCTTGTTTCAAGAAAAAGTCGTTAGATAAATAATTCTTAAGAGCAGCTGCCCCAGCTTCTTCCCTTGAGCATCATAAGCTAAATAAATAAATCATTTGACTCGCTCACTTCTTAGCTCAGCTCCATTCCGCAATTCATTCATGATGGCCCTCTAGAGACTCGCCTGGTAAATAAAGAGGATTTAAACAGAATTCATGCGCTGTTGCTGTTAGCTGGATTTATTGGGCGTCGTTTATGGTGTCTGGGAATAGTCTGCTCTTGCGGTTTTCAAGCCCGTTTAATAGTAATGTGGATCTACAGCTTCCGGCGCATCGACAGTAGTATGGTGCTTTAGCTTCCGTTTCACTGCAGTTTCGTATAATATATATTCCCTTAAGTTATGTTTTAAATATATCTTGAAGACAACTAGCCAGGTACTGCAAGTTGGATTTATGTAGGTCAGTTGCTGACATAGTTGCTATACCGTATATATATATATATATATACATTAGTGCAGTGTGTATATTAAACACGTACATTTGTGACTGGTGTAGATAACGAAGAGAAAGAATCGTCTAGAAAAAGACACTTCACACCTGGTTCTTATCTTAAATAACGACAGTTCTCAAAATTATCAATACTTTGAACGTATAGGCAGTGGAGAACATTGTGACGTCATCACTGCTGACGTAATTCGGGATTGTATTTTACTAGAGTATCTTATTATTGTTTCATCATTGTGCACAAATAGGCCCTAATTGTTCCAGTGGTGGAATGCATGTTTTTATAATGACGTAAGTGAAATGCTAAAGCGATCTTAAGCACTGAAAAGATTATGGAACCCCATATACAGGGCCTATTTCAGCCTAAGCGAGGCCCGGGGAAGTGGGGCGTGTGAGGTCCCCTCGGGGGGGGGCGGTGCGTGCGGCAACAGAGAGAGAGGAGGCAGTATGTTCGCATAAAGCAAAAAAATGTTACCTCGGCGCAAGGTCCCCCTGGAGGGTGAGGACCCGGGGAAGTATCCACACTTACCCCCCCCCCCCCGAAATGGGCCCTGCCCATATATGTGTAATTCAGAATAAAAACAATGCAATTACAGTGAAAAAAGCTTGGAGTAAGATTTATTGACAGTCAATGCTAATGTTACGATGGGTTTACATCACAAAAAAGTGATATTACATTAAAAATACGGAGACGTCCAAAAATGCACATGGAGTCATGGACAGTATTTCTGATATTTTCTTGTACGCTCATCAAAGCTATTTGCACTGCAAACTTCAGCCAAACTATTTCAGCATATGAAGAGCACCCGTATTGCTGTTTGCCAGGAGGCAATTTTTAACTCATTTAACAATAAGAACTCCGTGCAGTGTCAAGCAAATGTTTAACATTTAGAACGGTATATTATTTGCAGTTTTACTTTTGTGATTAAAGGAACAATTCTTAAATTAGTATAATTCGAAACATTTATATTTGTACTTACGCTCTATGCGGTATGGCAGTATTATATGTAATTATTTTGTTGTTGTTATTTCAGCCTGATCATTGCTGCAATATCATAAATAAACCACTTTGATTGATTCAGTAAAAACTTCCATAGTTATTTAACTATAAACGCTACAGTTCATAACAGGGTCGTGTTAAGACTTCAGGAGGCCTTGACCATTGGACAGATTATGCTACCCCCAATCTCCAATATATGTGTAATTCAGAATAAGAACAATGCTAAATTGCGAAGAGATTTCGTCTTACTTGCAGTAAGATTTATTTATAGTATCTGCTATGACAACAGTTTTACGTTGCAAAAAAGTGGTGCTAGATTAGAAATATGAGACGACTCTAAATCTTATAAAGCTCATTATATCTTTTAGCATATCTACATGCGAATTGGATATCAGCAAACACTATGGCGGATTATTACAAAAGTGAGCATGATATATAGTGAACAAAACGTATCCTATCAACAATGCAAACAATTTCATATTTCATTTATTAAGGACACTGATATGAGAGGAAAGTGTCATATTGCCGTCATTGTCGTAACCCCCCCCCCGGACCCTAAGCACGTGCTTATTTTGTTTAGCGGTTAATCCAGGGCTGTAATGTAATCTTAGCATGTAATCATTTGTTGAAATTTCTGCTCTTCAGTTGACATTAAAGCTGAATGAGACACAAGTGTTATTTACATTAAATTTACAAAATGCTGAGTAATATTAAAGATAATTTGTACACAGCACAATTTATGTTGTATGCAAACTATGTTTTATTTGTTAGACTGTTTTTTTTTATAAAATTTAAATTGTAATTATCCGCTATATATATATATAATATATATATCTTATGTTTCATTTGTTTTGAATTCATAAATATATTAAGCTATGTCTGTATGATGATGATGATGATGATGATCATAATAATAATAATAATAATAATAATAATAATAATAATAATAATAATAATAATAATAAAAATAATAATAATAATAATAATAATAATAATAATAATAATAATAATAATAATAATAATAATAATAATAACAACAAAAACAACAACAACAATAATAGTAATAATAATAATAATAATAATAATAATAACAATAACAACAACAATAATAATAGCAACAACAACAACAACAACAATAACAGCTACGGTCCCGGCCATGGTCACTGCCATGGCCACGGCCACTGCTACCGCCACTGCAACATAAAGAGCAACAGCAACAGCAGCAACTACAACAACAACAATAACAACAACAACAATAACAACAATAGTAGTAATAATAATAATTTCGTTTAGGACACAGGCCAGGAATAACATCTTAAGTAACTCAATACTTATTTTCAGACTAGTCTCGATTGTTATTACTTGCATTAATCATTACTTCGATAAAACCACGTGCTTGGTCGAAAAACCAGCGGTGCCATTTTTTAGGTCTTTGGCATGACTCAGTCAGGAGTTGAACCTGCGACCTCACGGCTGAAAAGCAAGCACACTACCATTGAACTAGGCCACCAGGTACATACGTTAATGTACGGAATATCTCCAGGGCTGTCCGTGGACATAAGAATTCCGGCCAATGAAGTTTGTTGGATGGATGGATGGATCTGAGGGATTTGAGTCGGTAGAATGAGATTGAAATCACGGGGAAAGAAAATGTGAGAATTAACCATACCAATCAGTTCTAGCTTAACTAAATCTTGTTTGCTTTAAATGTGTTTATAGTGTAGGAAAACTGTCATGGTGATTTGTCATTGCATTGTGTTTGCGAACTAAAATTCTATAGACGGACAGATAGACAGACAGACAGACAGGCAGACAGACAGACAGACAGACAGACAGACAGACAGACAGACAGACAGACAGACAGACAGACAGACAGACAGACAGACAGACAGACAGACAGACAGACAGACAGACAGACAGACAGACAGACAGACAGACAGACAGACAGACAATACTATCACCAGAGAAATCCAAGTTCTGATGACGTGCTTAGGAACTAATTGCCTCAAAGTTGTTGTCGTAAGTTGAACTTAAATAACTCGAATGCCAGGCGACTTGTTTCCTCTGCGTCCGCTAACGCACTTACACAGATTTTTTTGTTTGCACGCAGTATTCGCATGACAACGCGTCAAAAATTTCAGCATGTAATAATCTAGACATGGGAGTTTCGAAGTGAACGAAGCATAAAATTTGTTGTAATGGTTTAAAAAGGCAATACAGCAAGTAACAACACCCAGTAATCATTAATACACAACAACAACAATAACAACAACAACAACAACAATAATAACAACAACAACAACAATAACAACAACGACAACGACAACAACAGCAGCAACAACAACAACGACAACACCACCACCACCACCACCACCAACAACAACAACAATAATAATAATAACAACAACAATAATAATAATAATAACAACAACAACAACAATAATAATAATAACAACAATAATAATAATGATAACAACAACAATAACAGCTACTGTCCCGGCCATGGTCACTGCCATGGCCACGGCCACTGCCACTGCCACCGCCACAGCAACATAAAGACCAACAGCAACAGCAATAACAACTACAACAACAACAACAACAACAAAAACAACAACAACAACAACAACAACAACAACAACAACAAAAACAACAACAACAACGACAGCAACAACAACAACAACAATATTAATAATAATAACAACAACAACAAAACAACAACAACAATAATAATAATAACAGGTTTAAATTTTATTATATATTTTTTAATTTTTGGACATCAGTTTTCTTAGCAAAAAAACGTGGTCTCCAACAGTGGTTGTCAGACAACATTACGGTTATCTTGGCACATTTCTTCAGCAAGATTCCTTGCAAATTTACAAGAACAAAACTGCGCAGCAAAGACCAGCATAAATTAATTACTTTAATTAGAAGCGACACTCGACCTTTCAATTACCCGCGTACAGTGTGCACACGTATGAATATTAATGAGAAGGACCCTAATTATGTTGATCAACTTAGTTTGTCCGTTAACATGACGTAGTTAAGATGGCGAGTCTGTATTTTGATCAGATTTGAAGGAAATATCAAGTCACTCAGTATGTTTGGTTTATTTTACTGTCACCATTTAAACGTAGAAAAATATCAAAAATAAATTTGCAAATAACTTTCTGTAAAGCATAAATTTAAAATATGCTACCTTTGAATATAAATTTTCAGGCGTGGTGGTTGCCGCCATTCACTTGACGTAACTGGGAGACTTCGTGACTTTTCGGAAGCACGTCGTGACTTTCCGTAAGCACGTCGTGGCTTTCCGTAAGCGCGCTCTTAAAGTAATTCAAACTTCTACAGCTTACCTAATGCTCACGCAAAAATATTATAAAATGAACTATCTATTTTTTTTGTAAAAACCTATTATACCTTTGCTGAAGATTGTCAGTGCGCTACTTTTCTTCAAACCGAATGACGTCATTGGAAGAACAATGGGCCTTCAAAATGGGAGCTTCCAAGCATGAAGTGATCGCGACATTAAAGTGATTTTACTAGTTGCATGATCTCCCTTTTATTACTAAATCCTTGTAACATTTTTCGCGTACATTGAAATAAGCCTAAATACGCAGACGGCTTGGCATTTCCTTTAATGTGCTTTCTGATCAACTTCGTGATAAATTAAAAACATTTTTGAAATGGATTTTACATGTCAAATGTAGACGTGCGTTAACTCAAATGTAGATTTAGGTAATTCAAATGTGTCTTGGTAACTCAAATGTAGACTTAGGTAGTTCAAATGTGTTAACAATGGTTTTTAACAATGGTTTCTCGGTTTGTTTTTTAACTTTTATGTTTTTTCTTTCTTTTCTTTTCCTGTCCTTTTTTACCTTTCTTTTTATTCTTTTACCTTTTTGTTTTAATGCGTCTCATTCATTCATTAATTCATTCTTTTAACCTTTAATTTTTTCACTCGTTCGTTCATTCATTCATTCATCCCTTCATATCTTCATCCATTCAATCACTTATTCATATATTCACTTATTCGTTCATTTATTCATTCTTTTAACCTTTAATTTTTTCACTCGTTCATTCATTCATTCATTCATTCATTCATTCATTCATTCATTCATTCATTCATTCATTCATTCATTCATTCATTCATTCATTCATTCATTCATTCATTCATTCATTCATTCATTCATCCCTTTATATCTTCATTCAATCAATCACTTATTCATATATTCACTTATTCATTCATTTGCCTAATGCATCGCCTTCGTGTTATCTCCGTCCTCAGTCGTTGATTTTTTTCCTGAAATAAAATTGATATTCCTATCACTGCCAGCCTTATACACAGGAGAGCATTAAATGTCGAAGGTTTTTGCGAATTTCTTGTGAAAAGCAGTCAAGCTGTGAAGAAAATCTGCTTCTGCTGTCACGTGCAGGTTCAAGAAATGCCATAACTTTTCCCTGAACAAGACGGCAAAATCAGGGATATAATTCCCAAGCACTACGCGGTGGTGGGGGGTATTATGAAAGTAACAGAAAGGTAAACAGTAGTAGAAATACTGTAATTTAATAAGCAGTAGCGTGTTAATTATGGACATGGAAAAGATTTTCAACGTTAACTCATGGAGAGATTAGCAAACATGTGACACCCCTACAGATACAAGTATGAACTATGAACTATGAACTATGAATTTTATTTCACACATAAAAAATACAATATCAATATGACTTTTAAATAAAATAATATCAGTAATGCGACATGAGTGTACGACCATACGGTCATTAACACACTCACCTCACTTAAATGAAAATATGATTATAGTTATGCATGCTTTTGTAGATAACTTAATGTAAATAAGGATGAAGTAAATGATGTAATAATTTGAGTAATGCGAGGTGAGTGTACGACCATACGGTAATTAACACACTCACTTTACTTAAATGAAAAATGATTATAGTTATGCATGCTTCTGTAGATAACTTAATGTAAATAAGGATGAAGTGAATGATGTAATAATTTGAGTAGTGCGAGGTGAGTGTACGACCATACGGTCATTGACACACTGACCTTACTTAAATGAAAAAATGATTATAGTTATGCATGCTTCTGTAGATAACTTAATGTAAATAAGGATGAAGTAAATGATGTAATAATTTGAGTAGTGCGAGGTGAGTGTACGACCATGCGGTCATTAACACACTCACCTTACTTAAATGAAAAAATGATTATAGTTATGCATGCTTCTGTAGATAACTTAATGTAAATAAGGATGAAGTAAATGATGTAATAATTTGAGTAGTGCGAGGTGAGTGTACGACCATACGGTCATTAACACACTCACCTTACTTAAATGAAAAAATGATTATAGTTATGCATGCTTCTGTAGATAAGTTAATGTAAATAAGGATGAAGTAAATGATGTAATAATTTGAGTAGTGCGAGGTGAGTGTACGACCATACGGTCATTAACACACTCACCTTACTTAAATGAAAAAATGATTATAGTTATGCATGCTTCTGTAGATAACTTAATGCAAATAAGAATGAAGTAAATGATGTAAGAATAGCAATCGTATAAGAGCAACAAACCTGAAAGTTGAGAAAGGAAAAGTTTAGAAAATTCTAACAGGCATTGACATAGGCGTACGGGAGGAAGTTTCACAAGGGGTGGTGGTGGTGGTGGTGGTGGGGGGGATGCAATTTGCCCTGAAAATGTTCCAAGTTGCACTAGCCTGAGTGAATATTAAAAATCTTATCGTTTACTGTTTTATCTTAATCTTTACTGTTTAAAGCACAAGAAAACCCTCCACAAACATAGAGTTTAAAAAATTCGTCTTAACATTTTTATATCACTTACTGTCTTTTTACATACAGGACTTCAATCGGCAGTCACGCTGCATAAAACATGTAAATTCAAACTCCCGTGATGACCGTTAAACGCAGCCATTTTCACGACAGATCATTTGAAATAAGTTTAGATAACATTGTGTAAAGTATAAAAAATAATTGGAGCATGCGTAACACACACGTCACAAACTAAGTAAAATTTTAAATTACTGTTTCTTGTCAATAAGATTAAAAATACGTTTTTGGCTAGTGAGTGCCACACCCTGGATGATGAGTCAGCGACATTTTACCAACTGGCACAAACATTTTAAATAATTATTTCTACTCACATAAGTCTTTCCAGGAGGAGAGCGAAGACCTAAGTAATATAGATTTGCATGGAAAGTATTTTTGGGACATAATTTAACATTGCCTGATTTAACATAATTTAACATCTTCCATTTACGTTTGCGTAAGTGACGTCATGTAATGGCGATTTCGGAACAGATTTCATCTTTCAATGAGAGTACGATATATGCATAAAGCTCCTATTAAGCAATATAATTTTTTAAGGTGATTTTTCTGAAACCTACTTCAGGTGCCCCCTTTTTTTGTCCTTTAATAAAGAAAATTCTAACAGGTATTGACGTAGGCGTACTTGAGGAAGTTTCAAAAGGGGTGGTGGTGGTGGTGGGGGGTGGGGGAGAATTTGCAATGAAATTGTTCCAAGTTGCACTAACCTGAGTGATCTCCAAATAAGTGCAAACAAGAGGTCACATAATTATATAGGATATAGACGAACAGAAGTGTCTAAAAATAAAACATTCTTATAATCCTATATGCTTACATTTATTTATATTTATACGTATTTATACTCAATATAATATATAGTACAATTAGAACAGTAAATGCAAGAAATGGATAAACAAATAAAAAACAAAATGAAGGAAAAGAAAATAGTAAATAAAGAAGGGAAGAATTAACTGGTAAATAAATGAATGAACAAGATGGCCTACAGATGCATGGATGAACGAGGGAATAAAAAGAGTCGAAATGAAAGAACAAACTGACTGAGTTAGTTTATTGCATATCCTAGGGCTTAGACGACAGTGAAAATAATGACAAACATTTATGTAAATTCGGCTTCTCTTACGCAGCCTTCCCGCTGCAACTACATGGCTTCTATTTTAATAACAGTTTTGATTCAAAGAAGCCAGAGGTTTATATCACGATTACCATTCAGCATAACCAGGCGCAGCGTCAGCAACAAACTTGGCAATCTTGGAAGCGTTTTGTTACATATTTATTGACGTGACACGGTGGACGGATAACGAGCGATGCTGCGTTAATATCAGATGACGGCGCAGCTTCTTTCTGAGCAGCTACATGTAACCAATAGGAGGTCGTGTGTGACTCATTTGTCGAATTGAAACCCTATCAGGTATATAACTGTCCACACACGCCAGTCTGTTGGAGACGCTTGACACGAGAATCATGTGACGACAATGACGACAATGCGTGGCTTTTAATTCCTGCACCGCTTGATTGTCAAAGAGAAAAAGAGGAGACACCAGGATAACAAGAAGGAATTTAACAGGAAGCCAGACTATGACAAAGATGCACTGCGTAACGCATGACAGGTATGTGTTTACTTACAAGTGAAATCATTTCTGTTCTTATCTGATTTAGGAACTCATTCCACTTAATAGGAAAGAAGCCAATTTTAGGAATCACCGTAATTAAAATAATTAGAAAAATCATTATTTAAGAATTAAACTACGAAACCCCCCAAGGCGCCGTTTCAAGGTTTCTTTCTTGTACTTTCGTGTAAGAAGTAGTAGGCCTACAGCAAAATTGAAATTTTAAATTTTTGCTGTGGTTGTACCTCTTGTATATATATGATAAAAGAAGTTTTTAACTATCTTATTTACTTAGATTTACTAATCTCTCGATTATAACAAAAACACGGTTAGTAAACAAATGGAAATATAGTCAATAAGCAAATGTAAACTTAACCGAATACTAGTCTTTCAAAAGTTTTTAGGTAAATGCAGAAGTATCTTGAATGTTCTTTAATAACGAAATGCATTGTGAGGGATTTTGGATAATATGAGTTTGCTACAACAGAATTTGCTTCACACAGCCGACAACAAATTGTACCAAACTATGTTATACTTCATTATCGGCATGTGCAGACTTGCTTGTGTCATTGCGACGTAATAAAAGAATACTGAGATTCATTTAAGAAAATAATTTTTTATCAGAAGCAAACGGCTGGTTTCACAAAGCTGTCACTAATTTGTGACATCGTTATTACATTCGCTTAACTATTAATAACGACGTCGTTAACTTAGTGACAGCTTTGTGAAACCGGCCGTTTGCTTCTGATAAAACATTTGTTTACCTGATTTCACTCCTACTCAGTTTATTTCAGTTTAAATGATTTTCTTAGATGAATCTCAGTATTCTTCAGTATATTTGTAGCAATGACACAAGCAAGTCTGCACATCCCGATAATGATACAATTTGTTGTCGGCTGTGTTATGTGAAGCAAATTCTGTTGTAGCAAACTCATATTAATAAATCCAAAATCCTTCACAATGCATTTCGTTATTAAAGAACATTCAAGATACTTCTGCATTTACCTAAATTGTTTTGAAAGACTAGTATTCGGTTAAGTTTACATTTGCTTATTGACTACATTTCCATTTGTTTACTAACCGTGTTTTTTGTTATAATCGAGAGATTAGTAAATCTTAGTTTATAAGATAGTTAAAAACTTCCTATATCAGATATATACAAAAAATTTTGAAAGACTAGTATTCGGTTAAGTTTACATTTGCTTATTGACTATATTTCCATTTGTTTACTAACCGTGTTTTTTGTTATAATCGAGAAATTAGTAAATCTTAGTTTATAAGATAGTTAAAAACGTCTTATATCAGATATATACAAGAGGTTAAATGACATGCTATAACAGGTATATGGTACTAGTTTACAGACATTAACTTAGTTAATTAGCATAACATTTGTAATTAAAATTGACATTAGTTAAGTAATCAGTTACACAACGATAGTACAATGGATCTTCATGATGCGCAATATCAAGACCGCCATGCCTTCTTAGAGTTCCACCCCCCGAGTCGAATTCAGTTCAATAATGTCGATAAAGAAGCTAAATTCAGCATTTTTTTCATAAAAAAGGTAATTCAAAATAGTTTATTTTATGAGTTTTTTATTTTGTTTTTCGAATTTGTTTACTAGGAAAATAAAATACGTCAGCTTACTCATGTTGTTTTTGATCTACATTAATTCTCATTATAGCTACTGTCCCGGATGTACTAATGCAGCATCATTTATGATCAAATTTACCTCATTCTATTAATTTAATCGATAATCTCGAGACGGGAGAGACGTGTTGAGTTGCCAGTCTGGCGACGAGTTTCACATTAAAAATTCTTGTTATAACTTGAATGTTTTGCAAATCTTTAGAAAGTGTGCTCTGTGGTCTTTGCGTTAAAGATGGCTTCTGGGAATATTAAGAAATCTATTGCGTGCATTTGACTCTATATGTGGAAGTCATTACGTCTGCTGTGAAAGTGTTTCTGACTTTGAGAGGACGCTTTCAAGTCACTGATCAAATTAAAATTTCGGTATTTGATTATTGTCAATTCAATATTAGTGTGCTGGCTATTGGAATACGAAACTGACACAAGTATTGTGCTGTCTTGATTTTTTTATTTATTATTATTATCACATTCAGTACAATACACTGACATTAAGCACACAGTGACATCAAAATTATTACATCTACTGTATTAAATTGTTATGTTTCATACACTATCGTTATCATAAAAGAATAATTGTACTGCAGTGGGCTAGAGAAGCAAAGGCTTGTATAAGCCCACTGTCATGTGAACCCGATAAAAAAAGAATAGATGAGTGAACAAAAAAAAAGAACTGGGAGAAAGGTTAGATCGCACAGGACGGGTAGAAGGATGTGTTAGTGGAAATGGTAGGAAGAAAGATAAGAGATTGCGCTATGTTGACATCAGCTCTAAAGATTTATCAATGATGCCTTGTTTTGCATAATCTGTACCAGGATTGTGGTATGACAGCTGCAGTAGGTGTGGGAAATTAGGAAGTTTATACCGTAGTATTTAAGTTATCGAACATGTGACGACTATAAGATGGCAAAGTGATTCGATTCGCGCTCTCAATCAGCCATTGATTACGCGTGAG
>JAQGDQ010001433.1:37500-41388 GCA_030141605.1 Tubiluchus corallicola
TCCATTTCCATGACCTCCCTTCTCACATGATCTTCACCGGCTCTTCTTTTCAGGTGTCCATACCATCGCAATCTTGCGAGGCTTCCACTACTTTTACTGTTCCTCTGATATTATTATTTCTAATTTTATCTCTTCTTGTTATTCCCACCATCCATCTCAACATCCTCATCTCCACCACATCCATTTTCTTCTCTTCGGTCTTCTTTAGAGAAGCTGCTTCCAGCCCATAGATTAGAGCGGGTCTGACCACTTCTTTGTGGACTTTAGACTCATTCATAGAAGGTTTTGGCGCAGTTTTTACAGGCGGATGCCCTTCCTGACCCTAACTTTCCCATTTATCCGGGCTTGGGACCGGCACTGAGTTGGGCTGGCTTGCCCCCCCCCCCCCCCAATGGCTAGATTAATTATCATTTAATCATTAAAGATGAGAAATTGAACTGGTATTGGTGCTTTATGTATATCCTCCTCCAACGATTGAAAAAGCTGGAAGCAATATGATAATCACCCAGAAGAGATTTTTTTGGCGGTCACCATCCATCTACTAACTAATCCCAGCACTGCTTAACTTTGCTGCTAAGTTATTTCTCGCGTCCTAGAATTATATAAAATAATGTGCAGTAATGAGTTGCAAAATAGTGCAGGCATGCATGCGATGCGTCATGCGTCTGTGCGTTGCACTGCCATTTAATACTTATGCTTAGTGCTTTAATGACGGTTATAATTTGTAATTTATACAGGCCATTGGTTGGTTGATGTTGTTGTACGAGCACATGTTAGAGTTTATGGCACTTACATAGCATGCAAAAGCTCGACTGGCAACTGAAAACTGTTAGCTCAGACTGATTAATGAAATTATCATTTTTGATACTAGAATCAACCTTTTTCAGTTATTACCTTTGGTGCATTTGCTGTCGGTTTGATTTGAAGCATTTGACATAAATGATGAATTAAAAACTGTTCAGCCAATTCAAAAATTTAAAAAGAAATACAGAGCAATGATTCTCAGCAAGTACAACACTTCCTAATTTCCTGGTACAGATTATGCAAAACAAGGCATCATTGATAAATCTTTAGAGCTGATGTCAGCATAGCGCAATCTATTATCTTTCTTCCTACCATTTCCACTAACACATCCTTCTACCCTTCCTGTGTGATCTAACCTTTCTCCCAGTTCTTTTTTTTGTTCACTCATCCATTCTTTTTTTATTGGGTTCACATGACAGTGGGCTTATACAAGCCTTTGCTTCTCTAGCCCACTGCAGTACAATTATTCTTTTATGATAACAATAGTGTATGAAACATAACAATTTGATACAGTAGATGTAATAATTTTGATTTTGACGATTTTATAGCTTGAAAGCAGCTTGATCTAATTCGCCAATTTTAATATCTTTCATCAAAATGCGTCTGTTTGTTCACTTTGAAAATAGAATTATAAGTTGCGTATACTAAATATACGAACTCAACAACAAGTTTGATCGGAATTATGGTAAGAATTTCTCACTATTTTTGTGACAATGGAATTAAAAATGTCTTCGTGGCGTGGAAAACACAAAGGCTACACAGTTTACACAGTGAAGCGGATTAGGATTAGGGTTAGGGTTAGGGTTAGGGTTAGGGCTAGGGCTAGGGCTAGGGCTAGGGTTAGAATATTTAAAATGTGTGGAGAATTGTAAACTCCTTCCAACGCATAATAATTTAAACCTTGTTCAGTTTTTGGAAAAACATTCTTGAAAGAATAAAGTGTAAATGCCAAAAAAACGTATAAGCTCATGTCCTGTGACAGTTAAACGTGATAGGGTAGGATGTATGTGTGCGTCTTGAAACGATACAATCTTCCCCACAAGAATTTCTCAGTAAAACTCTACAAAAGATCCTCCATCTGATATTTTATTGGGTCATTGTCTTTCGTTAGTTTAAAGAAACAGATAAACTTCAAGCTGGCGCTTGGTGACCAGAGCATTTCTAAAACAACAAATCTACTTGATTTGTTGAAAATTGCGAAAAACGATGACTCATGGGAAAAGTAAGTAAGTAAAGAAATAAATTTTGTTTAATAAACTGTCCTTACATCGTAATTATTGATTTTATTAACGAACTGTGTATTTAGGTAAATGTTAACATCTTGCGTTACTTCTGAATCCCAAGATTAATTGATTGTGTCGTTTGAGCTGCTGTGATATTAGTTTTTTTAATTAAATTTTTAATCTTTAAACTGACTGTAGTTGAGGAATTATCATTTCGGAGTGGCAAGATTTTCACGCTCAAAACACTTTTGTGTATATACTTTGCAGTTTGCACATATATGTTTGTATGTATACGTATGTTTGTAGATATTTTGTAAAGATGTTTTTATAATAAAACACTTTTGTGTATATACTTTGCAGTTTGCACATATATGTTTGTATGTATACGTATGTTTGTAGATATTTTGTAAAGATGTTTTTATAATAAAACACTTTTGTGTATATACTTTGCAGTTTGCACATATATGTTTGTATGTATACGTATGTTTGTAGATATTTTGTAAAGATGTTTTTATAATAAAACACTTTTGTGTATATACTTTGCAGTTTGCACATATATGTTTGTATGTATACGTATGTTTGTAGATATTTTGTAAAGATGTTTTTATAATAAAACACTTTTGTGTATATACTTTGCAGTTTGCACATATATGTTTGTATGTATACGTATGTTTGTAGATATTTTGTAAAGATGTTTTTATAATAAAACACTTTTGTGTATATACTTTGCAGTTTGCACATATATGTTTGTATGTATACGTATGTTTGTAGATATTTTGTAAAGATGTTTTTATAATAAAACACTTTTGTGTATATACTTTGCAGTTTGCACATATATATTTGTATGTATACGTATGTTTGTAGATATTTTGTAAAGATGGTTTTATAATATAAGTATAATATTATTTATATTTTTATATATACTGTGCGCAATATCTGTACGTGCAAGTCAGGTATGTTTCTTATGCCTAAAGGTTCATTTGTTTAAATAAACAATTTCAAAGCTTTTAATACTGACATTTTTGTCTGCAAACGCAGGCACAACCCATGTAATCAATTAATTTAAATAATTAAATATTTTTGTCCTAGAAATATTCTGTTGATAGGTCGCCAAACATCCGCATGAGAATTTTCTATTTCTTTTGACATTCAGAAGACAATAAGTCAATAAAAGGTTAAATAATTTAATGGATGGATCTTGTTGAGAGTTTTGCGTAGGATTTTGTTGAGAAGTTGCAAGAACAATTGCCATCATGAATTGAAATGAAATTGCGCATTTTGACAATTTCAGTTTATCTTTAGCTTTTTCAATAGACCTTCGTAAATCTTTTTATGTTGAGTTTATATGTAAAATAATTACGTCACCTGCAGTAAAAGTAAGATTTAAACAAATTATTATGCAATTTACTGTAATTGTGACACCAACCTAGCCAGGGGGGGGGGGGCAAGCCAGCCCAACTCAGTGCCGCTCCCAAGCCCGGATAAATAGGGAGGGTTAGGGTCAGGAAGGGCATCCGCCTGTAAAAACTGCGCCAAACCCTTCTATGAATGAGTCGGTGAGACTTAAAGGTAAAGCCCACAAAGAAGTGGTCAGACCCGCTCTAATCTATGGGTTAGAAGCAGCTTCTCTAAAGAAGACAGAAGAGAAGAAAATGGGTGTGGTGGAGATGAGGATGTTGAGATGGATGGTGGGAATAACAAGAAGAGATAAAATTAGAAATAATAATATCAGAGGAACAGTAAAAGTAGTGGAAGCCTCGCAAGATTGCGATGGTATGGACACCTGAAAAGAAGAGTCGGTGAAGATCATGTGGGAAGGGAAGACATAAATGAAGAGATGGTCAACAACAGGAATGCGTGG
>JAQGDQ010002026.1:0-17492 GCA_030141605.1 Tubiluchus corallicola
ATAGGATAATCCAGCCCTGCTACCAAAGCTTGATGGGCCCTAGGCTATAGCCTATACTAGCCTATAGGATAATCCAGCCCTGCTACGAAAGCTTGAAGGGCCCTAGGCTATAGCCTATACTAGAATATAGGATAATCCAGCCCTGCTACCAAAGCTTGAAGGGCCCTTGGCTATAGCCTATACTAGCCTATAGGATAATCCAGCCCTGCTACCAAAGCTTGAAGGGCCCTAGGCTACAGCCTATACTAGCCTATAGGATAATCCAGGCCTGCTACCAAAGCTTGATGGGCCCTTGGCTACAGCCTATACTAGCCTATAGGATAATCCAGCCCTGCTACCAAAGCTTGAAGGGCCCTAGGCTATAGCCTATACTAGAATATAGGATAATCCAGCCCTGCTACCTAAACTTGAAGGACCCTAGGCCATAGCCTATACTAGCCTATAGGATAATCCAGCCCTGCTACCAAAGCTTGAAGGGCCCTAGGCTATAGCCTATACTAGAATATAGGATAATCTAGCCCTGCTACCAAAGCTTGAAGGACCCTAGGCCATAGCCTATACTAGCCTATAGGATAATCCAGCCCTGCTACCAAAGCTTGAAAGGCCCTATGCTATAGCCTATACTAGAATATAGGATAATCCAGCCCTGCTACCAAAGCTTGAAGGGCCCTAGGCTATAGCCTATACTAGAATATAGGATAATCCAGCCCTGCTACCAAAGCTTGAAGGGCCCTAGGCTATAGCCTATACTAGCCTATAGGATAATCCAGCCCTGCTACCAAAGCATGAAGGGCCCTAGGTTACAGCCTATACTAGAATATAGGATAAACCAGGCCTGCTACCAAAGCTTGAAGGGCCCTAGGTTACAGCCTATACTAGAATATAGGATAATCCAGCCCTGCTACCAAAGCATGAAGGGCCCTAGGCTATAGCCTATACTAGAATATAGGATAATCCAGCCCTGCTACCAAAGCTTGAAGGGCCCTAGGCTATAGCCTATACTAGAATATAGGATAATCCAGCCCTGCTACCAAAGCTTGAAGGGCCCTTGTGTGCAGCCTATACTAGAATATAGGATAATCCATCCTTGATACAAAAACTTGAAGGGCCCTAGGGTGGAGCCTATACTAGAATATGGGATAACCCAGCCTTGATACAAAAACTTGAAGGGCCCTAGGGTGGAGCCTATACTAGAATATGGGATAACCCAGCCCTATCTAGACTGGTGAATTTGTTGACTAACAAGGGAAAAAAATAAACAACTTTGCTAAAAACACTGTTGCTGTTTTTTTTGCAAAGATTCGTCTACTAAATGACAACAAACTTCAACTTGGTGATGAAAATTGCATTAGGACAAGATATTTAACAAAATAAATGATATATTAATAATTACTAACATATAAATAACATATATAATAATTATTATGTGTATATAACAATCACAAATACGTACATTTATACGAATCTCTATATATGATAACAAAAACTTTCGATATTTACAAATTTTTGTATATGACTTTCTAAAATCACTGCAACTATATATTTCTACATATAAATATTTTGAAGCATTTGACAACAGCAAAGCAACAAAGATTTTTCAAAATGGAAATATTTTTACATTTTTGTTATTACAGTTGCCAAATACGCTTATTCGTGTAGTTTAAATTTTAAAAACTAAAATTTAAAAAATCTTTCAACTTTAAAAACAAAAATATGGAAGTTGAAAACAAATTTTATTGTCGTTATGTTAAAGGACAAGTAAACCTTCATAAATAAAAGTTTAAAAAATTCGTTTTGAAATTTTGTGTGACTTTCATGCTGTCTCATTGCACACAGAGCTTGAGTTTGCAGTAACCTGTATAAGACTTGTAAATTTTAACTCCCGCGATGCCCGGTAGGTACAGCCATTTTAAAAAGTCAAGTTTTAAATTACTGCATCGTTTTAGTTTGTGAGTGGTGCACCCTGGAGGGTGAGTCAGCAGCATTTTAAATAATTAACAATTTTCTTTTCTAGTCACATAAGTTTTTCAAGCAGGTAAGCGAAATGCTAAGTAATATAGATTTGCATGAAAAGTTTTTTGGGACATAATTTAACATTTCCTTTTCTTCCCCCGATTTTCCGCTTTCGTAAATGACGTCACGTAATGGCGTCGTCGGAACAGTATTGCGGGAGATTTAAAATGAAAACAAACAAAAATTCCTTTCTATGGAAGTACGATACGTGCACAAAATTGCTATAAAGTAATATATTTTAAGGCGATTTTTCGGAAGCCTACTTCATGTACCCCTTTTCTTGTCCTTTAAGTATTAGTACGTTTAAAAATTCTCGAAAAAAATTAAAAAAATCTTTGCTGCATTTGCTGTGGTCAACTCGCTCAGTGACACATTAAAAATTCTGAAAATTCGGCCTCTTCCATCTATTTACACGCGCAGGTTTCAACAGACATTCCGGGATAAGAAGCCAAAACAACGTTGTTGTTCTTGTCATAATAAATCAGCGACAATGATGACAACACATCCGGTACACAACATGGCGCCGGTACTTCCGAGTGGAGACCAATGGCGTGTACTATGCTCTGTACTGTGGCGTGATTAGACGGTCGCATCTTCTGCAAAAGAGGAAATCTTTACTGCTAAACTATTTAAGCAGCTAGATAGATAGATAGATAGATAGATAGATAGATAGATAGATAGATAGATAGATAGATAGATAGATAGATAGATAGATAGATAGATAGATAGATAGATAGATAGATAGATAGATAGATAGATAGATAGATAGATAGATAGATAGATAGATAGATAGATAGATAGATAGATAGATAGAGAGAGAGATAGATAGATAGATAGATAGATAGATAGATAGATAGATAGATAGATAGATAGATAGATAGATAGATAGATAGATAGATAGATAGATAGATAGATAGATAGATAGATAGATAGATAGATAGATAGATAGATAGATAGATAGATAGATAGACAGACAGACAGACAGACAGACAGATAGATAGAGATAGAGAGAGAGAGAGAGTGAGAGAGAGAGAGAGAGCGAGAGAGAGAGACACTCGCACAAAAAATTCTCTTCTGTCATTGTCGTCATCGTCATCATTTCTCTAGTAACAAACGTGTAGTATTGATTTTGCAATTTTAGCAATTAGTATCTTTCCTTTTATGTAGTTTGTGCAAAACCTGATCGCCAGAAATTATCTCAAAATTTGTGTTTTTACTAAAGAAAATATGTGAAAAAAATAGCTTATTCATTCATTAATTCATTAATTCATTCATTCACTTATTCATTCATTCATTCATTCACTTACTTATTCCTTTATTCACTCATTCATTCATTCATTCTTTCATTCACTCACTCATTCACTTATTCATTCATTCATTCATTCACTTGCTCATTCATTCATTCATTCATTCATTCATTCATTCATTCATTCATTCATTCATTCACTTACTTATTCCTTTATTCACTTATTCATTCATTCATTCTTTCATTCACTCACTCATTCATTTATTTATTCATTCATTCATTCATTCACTCTTTCATTCACTCGCTCATTCATTCATTCATTCATTCATTCATTCATTCATTCATTCATTCATTCACTTCATTTTGTTGACAACTTTGTAAAGTGATATTTTACTGGGAAACGCTTCTCACACGTGGAGAAAATATCCGTCTAAATAAACGAAATAATGAAAACTTTCTGTTAACAATTTCATTTAATAAACAGTTTTATAAGTTAACTGACATCAGGTTTCTCAGATAACAAATTGCACATTTCTGTTTTCTAAACCTAAAAAACGCCAACTAAAGAATGGGAGGAATTATTTTCTCGATAAAATATTTGTTTGCTTTAGTTAGCAAAAATCTGCTTGAAATTTGTTTGAAAATTCGCTTACTAAACTCTGGGTGGCATATTATGTAAATACGAATTGCAAAAACTAAGAAGCCCAAATGTACAAGAGTTTTAGTCACGAAGCAGACAGGATTATAGAGTTTTGCAAGAATTTCTGAATTGAAGAAAATGTTAAGAGTATGATGTCTCGAAGTTCGCCTTAATTACTTCGCGTTGATCAACTTGACTTTTAAATATTACATGTAGCAGTGGTCCTTGGATGAAGTAATTAAGTTAATCATGGCATGAGAACTAAAACAGGTGGGTGGTTAATGCTAATGAGACAGCACTAATTCCTGGTGACAGGTTTACTATCAATGCAAAATTTCCAATATTTTGTACCTCATTCAACATGGCGGAAAATGACCTGTGTAAGTATTTAAAGCGCAAAAAATCGTTTCCTTACGTAAAGCTAAAAATGCCTTTTGAAGATTTGTAGCACTCACGTGCTGTCTTATTGCATACTAGGCTTGCGTTAACAGTAACGCTGTGTAAAGCTTGCAAATTTGAACTCCTGCGATGACCGTTAGATACAGCTATTTTAACGTTAATTCGTTCGAGACAAGTTTAAATAACATTGTGTAAAGTTTGAAAATATTCGTAGCACACTCTTTGCTGAGCAAGCAAAAGAATAAATTACTTTATATCGTCGATAAAGTCAATAACCTTTTCTGGTGAACCAGTGGTGCACACTGGGAAGGTGAGCCAATGACATTTTGCCAGTTGCTAAAACGTTTTAAATTATCAAGAAATTTGTTTTCTAGTTACTTAAGTCTTTCGAAAGTTTTTAGGGATAAATCTAGCTCTCTTTTCTTTCCCTTTAACCATAATTCTCACTAACCGAGCCGTTATTCTTGGCACTTTGCCAACTACAGTTAATACATAGAGGTTGCAAGACTTAGTAACGTATTTGCCACTTTCATGTCTACCTCAACCATAATAATTAAAAAAATCAAGAGGCTGTAATCACAAGCATCATATTTTCCACCACTTGATGTTGTTGTCATCATTTTATAGTCAGTATGTGTGATTGGCGTCGTCGCTAAAGCACTGACAACAAAGATTTGATATCATTACACTTATTTAACCCGTCTTATATTGCAATAAATTGCCAGTAATGATATCGCAGTTTATTGTTGCTGTTAAAGTATTAAGATAATGAGCACACTATCACCATCATCATCATCATCGTCGTCGTCGTCGTCATCACCACACTACCACCACCACCATCACCACGAGCACCACCACCACCACACCACCACCACCGCCACCATCATCATCATCATCGTCGTCGTCATCACCACACTACCACCACCACCACCCCACCACCACTGCCACCGCCACCACCACCACCACCACCACCACCATCACCACTACCACCACCACCACCATCACCACTACCACCACCACGAGCACCACCACCACCACCACCACCACACCACCACCGCCATCATCATCATAATCATCATCATCATCATCGTCGTCGTCGTCATCACCACAACACCACCACCACCACCATCACCACCACCACTACCACAACCACGAACACCACCACCACCACACCACCAGCACCGCCACCACCACCACCATCACCATCATCATCATCATCATCACCATCGCCGTCGTCATGACCACTATAACGGTCATCATGATAATCAATCATGAAAACGTTATTTTCCCTAGATCGACGCTGTCATCACTTCCAACTCTGACGACAGCTGTATTTATTAATAATGGATCCGCCCCCAACTGTTCATGTCTATACAGCTCACCCAGTCTGGCACCAGGTGGTTTAACCTAAGACAATACGTACAATATTGATTTGTGTAATAATACCCCACTCCTGGCACAAACAAGGAAGGGACGGGTGTAATTGTCCGGAAAATTTGCTCCATTATCGTCTGCAATTTCAAGTTTTCAGTACAAGCGGGCGACAAGGTACAGGAGGATGATATATAATTCCTGAAAATTATATGAGGGAGTGAGAGAGAGAGAGAGAGAGAGAGAGAGAGAGAGAGAGAGAGAGAGAGAGAGAGATCATAATAATAAATCTTTATTCAAGAAATGAACGTATATACAAAAAGGTGCCTTTTTGCAGGCTCAGATCAACAATTTACATTTTCATATAATGTAATCACTTTATATATATATATATAGAGAGAGAGAGAGAGATAGAGAGACAGAGAGAAAGAGAAAAAAGGAAAGAGAGAGAGTGGTAAAGAGAGAGAGAGGGAGAAAGAGACAGAGACAGAGAGAGAGAGAGAGAGAGAGAGAGAGAGAGAGAGAGAGAGAGAGAGAGAGAGAGAGAGAGAGAGAGAGAGAGAGAGAGAGAGAGAGAGAGAGAGAGAGAGAGAGAGAGAGAGAGAGAGAGAGAGAGAGAGAGAGAGAGAGAGAGAGAGAGAGAGAGAGAGAGAGAGAGAGAGAGAGAGAGAGAGAGAGAGAAAAAAAAAGAGAGAGAGAGAGAGAGAGTGAAAGAGAGAGAGAGAGAGAGAGGGAGAGAGGAAGAGGAGAGACAAAAAGAGATCTTTAGTTTTTCGAATTTCATGACGTGAACGCGATTCGTTGAAATTCACAAACTGACAAACGACCAAATGAAATATTTGTCATTGACAAACGAGTTTAGCAGCACTTACCAGTAAACCAACTACCTTTTAAGTGATTTTTTGTGTTAATTCAATTCCTGTTTGTTCAAGGAACAAGAACAAGGCAGGTAGAGCAGAAATAGCAGAAGATTAATTACGTATTACAATTTTAAAACACGCTGTGAAAGTCACGTATGTATCATGAAAGTCAATAGATGGCAGCACAGTTACAACTTCCACACGCGCCATTACGCGGTGTGTTCAAAAATCAACTATTAAATTTGTGAATCAGACGAAAACGAAGACAAATTACATTTTGTTATCAAATTCAAAAATTACAATGATTTTAGAGCAAAAATTATATGATCATATCAACGTAAGTAAACTAGAATTTTTCTAATAGCGTTACTGATAAATTTCTATTCTTGATTGGAGTAATGATTTAGAGGTAATTAAGGCATTTATTAATTATGTTGAAAAAGCATTTTTAATACATGATGAACAATATGTAATGTAATGATCATATCATTGAAAACGAGGCCTAATGAATGACAATTTAGTTTAAAAACTAATAATTAAACTTTTCATTTAAATAACTAATTTAATCAAGATTTAGTAATATTTGAACTTTTAGTAAAATGTTTTTGTTTGTCTATAGCGACGTCTTGAAAAATTCTAAAAATTTGTCTTGAAATTTTATGTGACTTACATGCTGTCTTATTGGATAGAGAGCTTGCGTAAGCAGTAACGCTGCATAAAACTTGAAAATCTAACCTACCGCCATCACCATTATCACCTACAGTCTTATTTCATACAGGGCTTGCGTTAGCAGTAACGATGTATAAAACTTGAAAGTTTAACCTACTGCGATGACCATTATCACCTACAGTCTTATTACATGCAGGGCTTGCGTTAACAGTAACGATGTATAAAACTTGAAAGTTTAACCTACTGCGATGACCATTATCACCTACAGTCTTATTACATGCAGGGCTTGCGTTAACAGTAACGATGTATAAAACTTGAAAGTTTAACCTACTGCGATGACCATTACGCGCAGCCATATTAACGGTAGGTTGTTTGAAAGAAGTTTAGATAACACTTTTCGCTAACTAAATGAAGATGTAAATGTTTTTTCTTGTCAACAAGATCAATAAAGACTCTCTATACCTTTTTAGTAATTAACTAGTTTACGTCCCAGCCACGATTATTGGAATATTCCTAGAAGCGCAAATTTAACCTCCCGTGATGGCCGTTACGCGCAGCCATTTCTACAGTAATTCGTTTGAAACAAGTTTAGATAACCCTGTGTTAAAGTTTGAAAAAATAATCAGAGCATTCGTAGTGCACACTTAGCTAACTAAGCAAAAGTTTAAATTACTTTATATTGTCAATAAGACGTGTTTTTGGTGAGCCAGTAATGCACACTGGGATAGCGATGGAGTAACATTTTACCAGATGGTGCGAATATTGTAAAACTATTAAAAAAAAATTCCAATTTCATAATTCCTTTAAGTCTATCAATTAATTATGCAACTTTGTACTGAAAATTTTTTGCAACTTGCTGCAAAATTCTCCTTTCTTTCCCTTCGTTCCTACCAGACGGTTTAGTCTAGTGGTAATGCGTCTGCTTTCCGTCTGGGAGGTCGCGAGTTCGAACCAGCGGCCGGGTCATAACAAAGACTTTAAAAATGGTACCTGCTGTTTCCCTGCCTGACGCGTGGTATTTAGGGTAAAAGTGGGGTAATAATAGTCTCTGTTATGTAGTTGTAGGTTGTTATTTACAGTCGGTGATAATAGCTCTTTGAGCTAATGTTAATTGTTGATCCAAAAGTTGACTTTAAATAAAGATTATTATTATTATTATTATTATTATTATTATTATTATTATTATTATTATTATTTTTATTTTTATTATTATTATTATTACTACTACTATTATTATTACTACTACTATTATTATTATTATTATTATTATTATTATTATTACTATTATAATCATTATTATTATTACTACTACTATTACTACTATTATTATTACTACTACTACTACTACTACTACTACTACTACTACTACTACTACTACTACTACTACTACTACTACTACTACTACTACTACTACTACTACTACTACTACTACTACTACTACTACTACTACTATTATTATTATTATTATTATTATTATTATTATTACTATTATTATTATTATTATTATTATTATTACTACTACTATTATTATTAATATTATTATCATCATTATTATTATTACTACTACTACTATTATTATTATTACTTCATTTTTTTAATTTTTCACTTAGCAGCGTGTGTGCACTTTTCACATTACTCTCTTCTTCTGTTTTTTGAAATAGTTTTTCTATTTGCTACTTTCGGTTCGAATACGCACTTTTGTAATTACCGACTTTAACCCGCCCACATAACTTTCAGTTTTCAAACCGCTGAGTAGGTATTTCAATAAAATCTCCAGTCTGCAGTTTATAAAGGTGATTCGTCATTTTCAGTCGATGCCAGCACACCTTTAATTATCGTCCAGTCGTCTGAGGCAGGTGCTTAGCATGACTGTAGACAGTGGGGCCTTCAGAGGTGTTCAATTAACGCAGGTATGGCGCCGTGCGATATACCCCCGTCAGACGCCTGAATTTTTCAAACTAAATTTAATGAGAGTTGCTAAATTCAAGCTGAGTATTGTTGAATTGCGTTTGATTTATAAAGTTTTCGCTTTGAGTTTGATTTTGTTGCTTTTGTGTGATATAATTTTTGTTCTAAGATTAATTCTGTTTTGCTTTGGTTTTGACAAATTCTTTTACCTTCAGCTCAATTGCTTTCGCTTTGAGTTTCATTTTGTTTGATATAATTTTTTGCTATGAGTTAAATTCAGTTTTGCATTGCTTGTGAAAACTTCCTTTTATACTGAGTGGAACTGCATTTTTGCTTTGAGTAGATTTTTGTTGCTTTTGTTTGATATTATTTTTTACTCTACATTGAATTTCATGAATTGTTTGCTTGACGTTATGCCTTGTTATGCTTTGAATTGCATTTCTGCTTTGAGTTGATTTTTGTTGCTTTTGCCTTTTATACAAACACAAACACCTAAAAAATGTCATGAGCCTGTGAGCAAACTTGTATTTTTAATAAGGGGCAGCTGACCAACTGACCAATAGGTCTTTCGCTGCTCATTCTCAGCTGCAATGAAATGTAAAAATAATCATGACGAATTTTAACTGCTATTGAGAAAATAAAATTGTATTATACAAATCAAGTCCCTATCAGCATTTATAACAAAATTAAAATCACTAATATTAACCAGATATGAAATACCATCACACCAGCACGACAACATACACACTAATTCAGAATTCATATATCCACGGCCATATTAATTAAATCATAATTTTTTCATTCTTTGTGCATAGTTATAAATATGATTGATTTTATTCGTCGTTACTTTCCATTACTGCACAGTAGTTTAGATTGCACTGACGCATTTGCCTTTAGCAGTGTAAGTTTTTATTAACTAACACTGATTGATCATCTCTGTAAAGTTTATATCAGTGATTATCAATGCATTTTAATGGCAAATAAAGATATATATATCTGTTTCTATACTATCTGTAGTATTACTATTGTACCACCGTACCAAAAGGTCAGTGACGGTACCAAAAGGTCAAGGTCAAAACTCAAAAGAAAAAAACTAAAAATCACGAAAAATCATAGTCAGGACAGCAATTATTGACACACTTTACTTTACAGAAAAATACAACCGCACTTACTTTACAGAAAAATACTACCGCACTTACTTTACAGAAAAATACTACCGCACTTACTTTAAAGAAAAATACTACTGCACTTACTTTACAGAAAAATACTACCGCACTTACTTTAAAGAAAAATACTAACGCACTTACTTTAAAGAAAAATACTACCTCACTTACTTTACAGAAAAATACAACTGCACTTGCTTTAAAGAAAAATACTACCTCACTTACTTTAAAGAAAAATACTACCTCACTTACTTTAAAGAAAAATACTACCTCACTTACTTTACAGAAAAATACTACCTCACTTACTTTAAAGAAAAATACTATCGCACTTACTTTACAGAAAAATACTACCACACTTACTTTAAAGAAAAATACTATCGCACTTACTTTACAGAAAAATACTACCGCACTTACTTTAAAGAAAAATACTACCGCACTTACTTTACAGAAAAATACTACCGCACTTACTTTACAGAAAAATACTGTCGCACTTACTTTACAGAAAAATACTACCACACTTACTTTACAGAAAAATACTACCGTACTTACTTTACAGAAAAATACTACTAGTAAGGAGGACCTGTTAAACTATGTTAAAAGCATTATATAATGATAGATAATGATGTTGATGAATGCTGGCATGAAGCCAGTTAAGGAGTAGTGTCATGTGATCAAGTGATTCAGAATCGATGCGTCGAAGCTCGGCGCACGATATATAAGCGTTGTGATGCGCCCAGCTCAGGAGATTGAGTCTGGGAGCTGAAGGAGAGCAGGCTAGATCAGGGGGCGTGGCATTACTATCTGTTATATTTATTGTGTTTGATGTTCAATAAACGTGTAGTTTTATAATCAGACTCTTCATAGTTTTGCCATCCCTAAAACACCAATAATCAGCTTCACATAACCAATACAACGAATTATTTTTACTCTACTGCACTTACTTTACTTTACAGAAAAATACTACTGCACTTACTTTCCTTTACAGAAAAATACTACTGCACTTACTTTGCGTTACAGAAAAATACTACTGCACTTACTTTACTTTACACAAAAATACTACTGCACTTACTTTGGTTAAAGGGAACGGACATCGTCCAGCGCAGTAATAGGCATCGAACTTTTTTGGAGCAATGATCCATTCACCCCATCCAATATCCGCAATATCCACAGTCAATTTCCGTTTGCTGCACGTATCCACTGGATGAACTCGAATTTCGTTACTAAGCCTGTTCCCGAATTTATCCTTTTCATCATCATCAAAAGTTTCATCGTCGTCGTCGACGCGTTGTCGTCGCCGGTGCTTCCGGTTACGACGTCTCCATCCTTTCGGATACGGAATCTCCCTGAATTTCTCCTTTCTCCGCTTCCGCTTCCGGGGTTGCAGAATTCCCGGATGAGTTTTTGGTATCTGCACGTGCGTCTCGTTTTCGTCTGGCAGCTCGTTATCAAAAATGGATCGTTCGTAACGTTTCTGTTCCTCGTAAACTGCAACATCAGCAACATTGATTGCTCTCTTTTTCCTGTCTTTATCATCGGTAATTTCCACTTTATTTGCATCGTCTTTCAGCAGTGGCTTGAAGAGCTTTTGTTTTTCTAGGATTTTTTCTTCGATGTCTTCCAGTGTGACGTTGCTGTTGTCGTTGGAGAAGATGACGACAAACGCGGACACTCCCGGACGGATGACCCGATGCTTCCGTACCTTCATCCGACTTCCGCTCTTTTGGTTGTCGGCGTAAAACCGGATCCCGAGAATTCCCGATGATCCTCGTTTCCGGTTTTTTTTCACCACGTTTGTGATGTCGTACGAACACCAACTGTGCACGTCGGATTTGAGCAAAATCTTTTCAATCTCTTTCAGCGGTACGTCAGTCAGTTGCATGAAAAGATTTCTGCTATTGAATCGCGACTTCATTTTCTTTTGATTGAGATGAATTTCGGCGCGGAAGACGTCTTCGGCTAGGTCGACCGAGCTGAGATTGAACACAAGCATCTCCGTGTAATGTGAATCTGAAATTAAAGGAAAACGTTACTAAAAATTTATATTTTCGTATTTTGCGCCCACAAAATTTTTTTTAAAGCGAAAAGTAACAGTCACCGTAGGAACACAGCGTGGTGATGTCGTTTCGTGGATTATGGAGAGATCTAGAAATGGATTTAGTAAATTGATTTATTGTGGATTTTTTTTAAAAAAATGGATAAAAAAGAAAATTTGCGAAAAATGTATAACTGACGTCACTTGACATACTTAATATTGCGTTAAATTTTTTTATTATGTGTACTTATTTTAAATGTGTTTTAATATGTGTGTCATCTTTTGCAACTAGATGAAATATGTGATATGAATAATTTATAATACTCATATTCATATTCATAACTTATCTGAAAAGGGAAAGAGTCAATGAGTTTTACACTTCACCCTCCCCCCTATAATTCATATAATATCATACAGACTTATATAAAAATAAGCAACAATTATTCATTCTAATCGTGTAACTTTAACTGGGTTTTTTAACTGTGTGATTTACGATGCTTAATGAAATATAAATTTATAACATCTTGTAACCACTTAGTAGATAATAATATGATGATGATGATGATGATGATGATGATGATGATGATGATGATGATGATGATCATAATATTAATAATGATAATAATAATAATAATGATAATAATAATAATGATGATGATGATAATAATAATAATAATAATAATAATAATAATAATAATAATGATAGTGATAATGATGATGATAATAATAATAATAATAATGATGATGATGATGATGATGATGATGATGATGATGATGATGATAATGATGATAATAATAATAATAATGATGATAATGATAATGATGATGATGATAATAATAATAATAATAATAATAATAATAATAATAATAATAATAATAATAATAATAATAATAATAATAATAATAATAATAATAATAATAATAATAATAATTGTAATAATAGCAATACCAACAGCAATAGTAATAGTACTATTACTACTACTACTACTACTACTACTACTACTACTACTACTACTACTACTACTACTACTACTACTACTACTACTACTACTACTACTACTACTACAAAAACAGCAGCAGCAACAACAACAATAATAATAATATTTTTGAGTTTGCACAAGTTATTCTCAGTTTATGCTATTGTCTCAGTAAATGTCACAAAAGAACCAAACTGGTGATTTGCAAAACTTGTGCAATTATCCAGGCCAAGTTAAATGAAAAAGAAGACATTTTAATTTGTTTTAGTGCTCAAACGAAAAATGAATTGTGTAAATAAATAAACTCGTTCGTAAATAGCTGACTCAAGACTTTCTCAAAATATACGAGTTCATAGAAAATACAGGATGTTCCAAAAGAAACGATGCAATAGAAATATGCTCATCAAATAACACAGAAACTTTACCATGGACTTGATGAAGTAAAAAAAACACTTCAGGATAAGTGCATCTGCATAATTTTATTTTATTATTCAGCCTTTTTTTCTGGAACACCCTGTAGTTCAGCAAGATCTTGGTTTTGACTGTTCAACCGCTTGAAAGGTCATTATGTCCTAAAGCATCTGAAGAAAATGTCAACTCCAGATTCTACTTATACTAAAACACTCTTTTGTTGAACGTGAATTCTCGACAAAGGATTGGCGCACCGTATTTCGAACAACTTTTGCTCCACCTGTTGTCTGTAACACAAAACGCAAAATGGACGGTCTCCATCAACAGGGCACCTTTCATACGATTAAAAGTCAAACATCTCTATGGTCTACCATGTATTGCCAAGCTAATAAGAGAACAAAAGGCAGGCATTTGACGTGAAAATATTTGTTTAGAAGTTACTGACGGTTAAATACCTACTAATGGCTGATTTGAAAGGACCTTCCACAGATGTTTACTTAGAATAAGCAGATTTTAATGGATTCCTAGTACAACAAGAACGCCAGACGTTTGAGTTCAGAAATTAGCTCAAGAAAAAAGTTATCCGAATTAAGTGACTACCTAAAAAGGTCTGCCATGATCGCTAGTGTCGCCATCTGCAAATTTTACTTTTAAACAAAGTCAGTTTAAGCTCTTTTCGCAGTTTCGTTGTGCGCACGCGCATTGCCGTAGGTCAAAGGTTAAGTGTACTACAGCAACGCGTCTTAATTGCAGCCGTCATGTCACATGTGTGTAAAGCAAGCCGTGTGCCGCATCGGTTCAGTAACTTAATTGCTTTACGTGAACTTCACTTAACTATGCATTAGTCTGTGCTTAGAGTGATTTACTAGAAGGATTTTGCTTGGGAATAAGAAAAAATGGACTAGGCAAGATTCTAGCTAAATGTTAAAACTGTATTACAACAGCATGGGTTGCTAGACGTTGTCAAGTGTACACAAATGCGCTGTCTAGTACATTTAACCTTTGACCTTTGAACTGTGTTTACTTAAAGCACAAAAAGCACTCTTAATAAAAGGAGCTTAAAATTTCGCCTTGAAGTTTTGTATCACAGCATGACTTACTGCATACAGAGCTTGCGTTAGCAGCAACGCTGTATGAAACTTGTAAATTTTAACTCCCGCGATGACCGTTAGGGGCAGCCATTTTAATGGTAAGTCGTTTGAACAAGTTTAGCTTACAAACCGTAAAGGTTTAAAAAATAATCAGCGCATTCTTAGTGCATTCTTTCCTAACTAAGGCAAGCGCTTAAATTACTTATGATTAGTAACATGTTTTTCGCGTCAGTGGTGCACACAGGAAAGGTGAGTCAGTGGTGCATACTGGGAAGGTAAGTCTGTGGTGCACACTGGGAAGATGAGTCAGTGGTGCACACTGGGAAGGTAAGTCTGTGGTGCACACTGGGAAGATGAGTCAGTGGTGCACACTGGAAAGGTGAGTCTGTGGTGCACACTGGAAAGGTGAGTCTGTGGTGCACACTGGGAAGGTGAGTCTGTGGTGCACACTAGGAAGGTGAGTCAGTGGTGCACACAGGAAAGGTGAGTCAGTGGTGCATACTGGGAAGGTAAGTCTGTGGTGCACACTGGGAAGATGAGTCAGTGGTGCACACTGGAAAGGTGAGTCTGTGGTGCACACTGCAAAGCTGAGCAATTTATGGACAAGACTTGCAAAGACACGCAATGAAAGTGTTAGAATTTGACATCACGAGAGTTTTGTCATTCCAAGAGGTCAATATTTGTTTTGTAGCTAAAATAGTTAAAGGGAAAGAAAAGGGGAATTTTAAAGTGCATGACAAAGAATTTCCCACACAAAGTTATATTAGCTGGCATTAATTTTACCTGTTGGAAAGACTTACGTAGTTAGAAAATGAAAATTCTTATTCTAATTTAAAATGTTCGCACCACCTGGTAAAACAAAACTGACTCACCTTCCCAGTGTGCACCATTGACTCACCTTCCCAGTGTGCACCACGGACTCACCTTCCCAGTGTGCACCACAGATTTACCTTCCCAGTGTGCACCACTGACTCACCTTCCCAGTGTGCACCACAGATTTACCTTCCCAGTGTGCACCACTGACTCACCTTCCCAGTGTGCACCACGGACTCACTTTCCAGGGTGCACCACTGACTCACTTTTCCAGTGTGCACCACTGACTCACTTTTCCAGTGTGCACATCGGACTCATCTTCCCAGTGTGCACCATGGACTCACCTTCCCAGTGTGCACCATTGACTCACCTTCCCAGTGTGCGCCACTGACTCCCCTTTCCAGTGTGCACCACTGACTCACTTTTCCAGTGTGCACAACGGACTCATCTTCCCAGTGTGCACCACGGACTCACCTTCCCAGTGTGCACCATTGACTCACCTTCCCAGTGTGCACCACGGACTCATCTTCCCACTGTGCACCACAGATTTGCCTTCCCAGTGTGCACCACTGACTCACCTTTCCAGTGTGCACCACTGACTGACCTTTCCAGTGTGCACCACTGACTCGTCTTTCCAGTGTGCACCACGGACTCACTTTCCAGGGTGCACCACTGACTCACTTTTCCAGTGTGCACCATTGACTCACCTTTCCAGTATGCACCATTGACTCACCTTCCCAGTGTGCACCACTGACTCACCTTCCCAGTGTGCGCCACTGACTCCCCTTTCCAGTGTGCACCACTGACTCACTTTTCCAGTGTGCACAACGGACTCATCTTCCCAATGTGCACAACGGACTCACCTTCCCAGTGTGCACCATTGACTCACCTTCCCAGTGTGCACCACGGACTCATCTTCCCAGTGTGCACCACAGATTTGCCTTCCCAGTGTGCACCACTGACTCACCTTTCCAGTGTGCACCACTGACTGACCTTTCCAGTGTGCACCACTGACTCGTCTTTCCAGTGTGCACCACTTACTCACTTTCCCAGTGTGCACCACAGATTTACCTTTCCAGTGTGCACCACTGGCTCACCTTCCCAGTGTGCACCACAGATTTACCTTCCCAGTGTGCACCACTGACTCGCCTTCCCAGTGTGCACCACAGACTCACCTTTACAGTGTGCACCACAGACTCACCTTTCCAGTGTGCACCACAGACTCACCTTTCCAGTGTGCACCACAGACTCACCTTTCCAGTGTGCATCACAGACTCACCTTCCCAGTGTGCACAACGGACTCATCTTCCCAGTGTGCACCACGGACTCACCTTCCCAGTGTGCACCACAGACTCACCTTTCCAGTGTGCATCACAGACTCACCTTCCCAGTGTGCACAACGGACTCATCTTCCCAGTGTGCACCACGGACTCACCTTCCTAGTGTGCACCACTGACTCACCATCCCAGTGTGCACCACAGACTCACCTTCCTAGTGTGCACCACTGACTCACCTTCCCAGTGTGCACCACAGACTCACCTTCCCAGTGTGCACCACTGACTCACCTTTCCAGTGTGCACCACAGACTCACCTTCCCAGTGTGCACCACAGACTCACCTTCCAAGTGTGCACCACTGACTCACCTTCCCAGTGTGCACCACAGACTCACCTTCCCAGTGTGCACCACAGACTCACCTTCCCAGTGTGCACCACAGACTCACCTTCCCAGTGTGCACCACAGACTCACCTTCCCAGTGTGCACCACTGACTCACCTTTCCAGTGTGCACCACTGACTCACCTTCCCAGTGTGCACCACAGACTCACCTTCAAAGTGTGCACCACAGACTCACCTTCCCAGTGTGCACCACAGACTCACCTTCCCAGTGTGCACCACAGAC
>JAQGDQ010002491.1:0-18848 GCA_030141605.1 Tubiluchus corallicola
GCTAGAAACATACACTCCACAAGTTAGAGAAGGTGTTTTAAAAAAGTATGCAAAGTTAGTATCTTCTTCTGCAAAAGGAGCTGTTGAAATATATTAGAAAGGATTTATAAATTATGTTTAAATATATTATTGAGGATACTCTTGATCTTAGATTGTTAGAAAAAAGGCATAGTGATGAACTATATAAAGTAATAGATAAATCTAGAAAACATTTGAGGACTTGGCTTCCATGGGTTGACGACACTACATCTTCTCTTTCAACAAAAGAATTTATAAGAGGTACTTTAAAAAATTTTATTAATAAGACAGGAGTTACATGTGGTATTTTTTTAAATGAAAAAATAGTTGGAGTAATTAGTTTTAATTCAATATCTTATCCTGAAAAGCAAGCTAATATAGGATACTGGATATCTAAAAAACACACAGGAAAAGGAATTATCATTAAGGCATGCAATGCGATGATAAATTATGGTATCTACGAATTAAAATTAAATAAAATCAATATTTTTTGTGGTGAAGAAAACTATCGAAGTAGAGCCATTCCTAAGAGGCTTGGTTTTAAAAAAGTAGGAGTGTTGCAGGAAAATGAGTGGCTATATGATCACTTTATAGACCATGTTTTATATAGCATGCTTGCAAGGGAATGGATACTAAAAAATAATGAAAGGATTATAAAATGATATCTTTAAATGAATTTAAAACTGCTAGAGAAAGTTTAAAAGGAGTTATAAAAAAAACACAACTTGTATTTAGTGAATCACTATCTAAAGAATATAAAAATAACATTTACTTAAAAACTGAAAATTTACAAAAAACTGGATCATTTAAAATAAGAGGTGCATACAATAAAATAATAAACCTTCCAGTAGATAAAAGAAAGAATGGTCTTATTGCAGCTTCTGCAGGAAATCATGCTCAAGGAGTCGCTTTTGCAGCAAGAAATTTAGGGTTGAGGTCAACTATAGTAATGCCAAAGTATACTCCCATAATAAAAGTAGACTCCACTAAATCTTTAGGAGCTAATGTTGTATTATACGGAAAAACTTATGATGATGCTTATAAAAAGTCTAGGGAGTTAGAAAAAGAATTTAATTACACATTTGTTCATCCATTTGATGATATAGATGTTATTATAGGTCAGGGAACAATAGCTTTAGAAATACTTGAGAATTTTAAAAATGTTGACATTATAATGGTGCCAATTGGTGGAGGAGGACTTATATCTGGAATATCTTCTGCTGCTAAATTAATAAATCCCGATATAAAAATTATTGGCGTCGAGCCAGAAAAATTTCCTTCAATGAAAAAAGCTATAGATTTTGGAGGACCTGTTACAATTGAATCAGCAGAAACTATAGCTGATGGGACAGCTGTAAAAAAAGTTGGAAATTTAACGTATGAAATAACTAATAAATATGTAGATGATATAGTATCTGTTTCAGACTATGAATTAATGGAAACTTTTTTACTGCTTATAGAAAAACACAAAATAGTAGTTGAAAACTCAGGCATTCTATCTATTACAGGAATAAAAAAAATAACTGATAAATATACTAGTAAAAATATCGTTTCTATTTTAAGTGGTGGAAATATAGATGTCCTTACTATTGCATCAATGATAAAAAAAGGACTTATTTCAAGAGGACGTATATTTACATTTCGTGTAAACTTAACTGATAGACCTGGAGAGCTTTTTGAAATATCAAATATTTTATCTCAAGAAAATGCCAACATTATAAAGCTTGCTCATAATCAATTTAAGAATTTAGATAGATTCAATCAAGTTGAATTAGAGGTAATTGTGGAAACATACGGAGAAGACCATATTGAAAAAATTATTAATAATTTAACAAGCAAAAAGTATAAAGTAAGCCGTATTTTTTAATAGGAGAAATGTTTATGGAAATGATAACAGGAGCTGAAATTATTCTAGAAACTATCAAAAGACATGGGGTCGTTGATTTATTTGGTTATCCTGGTGGGTCAGTTATTCCTATTTATGATGCACTATATGGTTTCAATGGCTTAAAACATTATTTTACTAGGCACGAACAAGGTGCAGCTCATGCTGCAGATGCTTATTCTAGATCAAGCAATAAACTAGGTGTTTGTATTGCAACTTCAGGCCCAGGAGCTACGAATCTTGTAACAGGCATTATGACAGCATATATGGACTCTATTCCTTTATTAGCCTTAACAGGACAAGTTCCACGACCAGGCCTTGGTAAAGATTCATTTCAAGAATCAGATATTACTGGAATAACTATGCCTATAACAAAACATAATTATTTGATAAAAAATATAAGAGATATACCAAGAGTGCTAAAAGAGGCCATATACATAGCTACAACTGGTAGACCTGGCCCTGTATTGGTAGATATACCAAAAGATATACAAGAGGAAAAAATTTTCAAAAAAGATTTTGAAGAACTTTTTAAAATAAAATTGCAATTAAATAGCTATTCCCCAACATACAAGGGTCACTCAGGACAAATAAAAAGAGCTCTAAGATTAATAAAACATGCTAAGAGACCTCTTGTTTTAGGAGGAGGAGGAATATTAAGATCTGGAGCTAGTGATAATTTTATAAAATTCGTAGAGAAATTTGACATACCTGTAGCTCTTACATTAATGGGAATAGGAGCAATTTCCAGTAAACATAGATTATCTCTAGGAATGGTAGGAATGCATGGTTCTATAGCATCAAACTATGCAACAAACGAAGCAGACTTAGTTATTGCCATTGGAATGAGATTTGATGATAGAATTACAGGAGATACAAAAAAATTCGCAAGCAATGCCCATATAATTCACATAGATATAGACCCTGCTGAAATTGGAAAAAATAAAGAAAGTGTTGTGCCAATTGTTGGGGATATAAAGGAAGTCCTTTCCAAGCTAATAGAAAAAGGTTTATCAAAGGAACATATTAAATGGAATAATAAAGTAATCAAATGGAAATTAGATTATCCATTTAAATATACTAAAAAAAATCATATACTAAAACCACAGGAAATAATTGAAAAACTCAATACCATACTATCTTGCGACACTATTATTTGCACCGATGTTGGTCAACACCAGATGTGGACAGCTCAATTTTATGATTTTAAAAGACCTAACTTACTTTGTACTTCTGGTGGAGCTGGCACAATGGGTTATGGCATTCCTGCTGCATTAGGAGCTCAAATTGCAAATAAAGATAAAAAAGTAGTTACCATTGTTGGAGATGGCGGAGCTCAGATGACAATACAAGAGCTTATGACTATAAAAGAGTATAACTTACCAATAAAAATAATTATTATAAATAATTATTATTTAGGAATGGTTAGACAATGGCAAAAAATATTTAAAAATAAAAGGTATTCTTTTGTTGATTTAAAAGTAAATCCAAATTTTGTAAAACTAGCTGATGCTTATGGTTTAAAAGGAGTAAGGATATCTAGTGAAATTGAATTAAATAATTTGCTTAAACCAAATATTTTAAGTGATGAAGCTGTAGTTATAGAGTGTATAGTAGAAAGAGAAGAAAGTGTGTTTCCAATGATTCCTCCAGGAAAACCTGTTGAAGAAATAATAGTGGAGGAGGGGGAAATAGATGGAAAGTTCTAGATATGAAATCCTTATATTAATGAAAAATAGGCCTGGAGGATTAGCAAGAATATCAGGACTTTTTTCAAAAAGAGGATATAATATTGAAACTATAACTGCTGGAAAAAGTGTAACTAAAGGGCATATAAGGCTTACAATTTCTGTTATTGGAGATGAAAAAATTATTGAACAAATAGAAAAACAGGTTTATAAAATTATTGATGTAATAAAAGTAAGAATCGCTCCAAGAGAGAAATCTGTTCGTAGAGAGCTTGTCTTAATAAAAATTCGAACAGCAAAAGAAACTAGAGGTGAAATTATACAAATAGCTGACATTTACAGAGGAAACATTGTAGATGTTTCGACAAATTCAATTATTATTGAGCTAACAGGAGATAGTAAAAAAATAGATGGCTTCATAAAAATTATGACAGACTATGAAATTTTAGAGATAGCAAGAACAGGAATCAGCGCAATGGTTAGAGGAGATAGGCAAATACCTATTTTATAAAACCTATGTACATTGGGAGGGTATATTATGGAAAAACTAATAAAAATATTTGATACTACTTTAAGAGATGGAGAACAAGCTCCTGGTTGTAGCATGAATCTTGGAGAAAAATTAGAGCTTGCAAAACAATTAGAAAAACTTAATGTAGATGTAATAGAGGCTGGATTTGCAGTTGCTTCCCCTGGTGATTTTAAATCAGTAAAAGAAATTTCAAAGCTTATAAAAAACTCTACTGTTGCTAGTTTAAGTAGATCTCTAAAAAAAGATATTGACGTATCATGGGAGGCTGTAAAATATGCAAAGTATCCTAGAATACATACTTTCATAGCAACATCTGATATTCACATGAAATATAAGCTGAAAAAAACTCACGAAGAAATTTTAACTCAAGCTAGAGAAATTGTAAAGTATGCTAAAACTCTTTGTAATGACATAGAATTTTCAGCTGAAGATGCTTCTAGGAGTAATCCAAAGTTTTTATATCAAGTGCTTGAAGCAGTAATAAAAGCAGGAGCAACAACCATTAACATTCCAGATACAGTTGGCTACAGTATTCCTGAGGAGTTTGCTCGATTAATAAAAGGAATTAAAGAAAATGTAAGTGGAATAGATAATGTTGATTTATCAGTACACTGTCATAATGATTTAGGCTTAGGTGTAGCTAATTCTCTTGTATCTATTAAAGAAGGTATTACTCAAATAGAGTGCACTATAAATGGCATTGGAGAAAGAGCTGGTAATGCTGCAATGGAAGAAATAGTTATGGCACTACATACAAGAAAAGACTTGTATAACTTTACAACTAATATTAACACTAAACAAATATATCGAACAAGTAAGTTAGTGTCAAGCTTTACTGGAATACATACACCACCTAATAAAGCAATTGTCGGGGAAAATGCTTTTTCACATGAATCTGGAATTCATCAACATGGTGTATTAGAAAATAGAAATACTTATGAAATTATGACTCCTGAGTCAGTTGGAGTTAGCAAAAATAATTTAGTTTTAGGAAAACATTCAGGAAAACATGCATTTGAAGATAGATTAATAGAACTTGGGTTTACAGATCTTAATCAAGATAAAATTTTAAAGGCTTTTAAAGAATTTAAGATATTAGCAGATAAGAAAAAAAACATATTTGATGAAGATTTAGAAGCACTGGTGCAAGATAAATCTATAAAGATTGAAGAGCATTTTATACTTGATTCTTTTAATATTTTTCGGCTTAAAGATTCCAAACCATCTGCAGAAATATCACTAATAAAAGATGGGGTTCTTTTAAAGGAAAGCTCTTTTGGAGATGGACCTGTTGACGCATCATACAATGCAATTTCTAAGATAGTTGGAGATAATTTCTCTTTAAATGAATATAAATTAAAAGCTATAACTGGTGGAACTGATGCCCTAGCAGAAGTTTTAGTACAAATAGAAAAAGATGGAATCTTGTCAAAAGGTAGAGGTCTTAGTACAGATGTTGTAGAAGCTAGCATAAAAGCATATATTTTTGCACTCAATAAAATATTTTTATAACTTATTTATTAGCCATAATATGTAAAAAAATATAAGCTTAAAATTAATAAACAGTTAAGAAAAATATAAATAAAACACTAGTATTAGACATCATTGTTTAATTCTTTATAAATTAAATGTATACATTTAAAATAATTACTTTTATTACAAGGTTAATATTTAGTCTATTTTTTTAGCTATATATGTAAATTTTGTTTTACATAATTATAAATCACTTATTTTATTTTTATACACATTTAAGATTATTTAAAATGATTTATTAAATTTAAGCCAATAGAAGCATATATTTTTGCACTCAATAAAATATTTTTATAACTTATTTATTAGCCATAATATGTAAAAAAATATAAGCTTAAAATTAATAAACAGTTAAGAAAAATATAAATAAAACACTAGTATTAGACATCATTGTTTAATTCTTTATAAATTAAATGTATACATTTAAAATAATTACTTTTATTACAAGGTTAATATTTAGTCTATTTTTTTAGCTATATATGTAAATTTTGTTTTACATAATTATAAATCACTTATTTTATTTTTATACACATTTAAGATTATTTAAAATGATTTATTAAATTTAAGCCAATAGAAATAGGAGGAGACATTCTATGGGTATGACAATTATTGAAAAAATATTAGCTAAGCATGCAGGGAAAGAAAAGGTGAATCCAGGAGAAAATATATGGATAGATGTAGATAACATTATGACACATGATGTTACAGGACCTGGAACTATCTCAATATTTAAAGAAAAATTTGGAAAAAACGCTAAGGTTTGGAACAAAGAAAAAGTGATACTTATACCAGATCATTATATTTTTACAAAAGATAAACATGCAATGAGAAATTTAGAATATATAAAAACATTTGCCAGTGAACAAGATCTAAAATATTTTTATGAACCATTTTCACATATGTATAGAGGCGTATGCCATGTTGCTTTAGCTGAAGAAGGCCACGTAAGACCTGGCGAAGTTTTATTTGGAACTGATTCTCACACCTGCACAGCTGGAGCTTTTGGGCAGTTTGCTTCAGGCATAGGAAATACAGATGCTGCATATATATTAGGAACAGGTAAGTTGTGGGTAAAAGTACCTGAAACAATACGATTTACAGTTAATGGAAATTTACCTAATTACATTATGGGTAAGGATATAATCCTTAAATCAATAGGAGATATAGGTTTTGACGGGGCAACTTATAAATGCATACAATATGATGGGGACACAATAAGAGGGTTAAATATAGATGAAAGAATGACTATATGTAATATGGCTATAGAAGCAGGAGGAAAATGTGGAATTATAGAACCTGATGAAAAAACAGTGGAGTATCTTATCAGTAAAACAGATAAACCTTTTAACCTATTTTATTCTGATGTAGATGCAAAGTATTCTAAAGAAATAACTTATAAGGCCCAAGATTTAGAACCTGTTGTAGCTATGCCTTATTCTCCTGGAAATATAGAACTTGCTAAAAAGTTAAGAAACATAAAAGTGACAAGAGCATATATTGGTTCTTGTACAGGTGGAAAAATAACAGATTTTTATGCTGCTGCTAAAATATTAAAAAATAAAAAAGTTAAAATAGAAACTTTTATAGTTCCTGCTACAATGAAGGTAAACAAATCCTTTGATCAAATAAAAATTGGCAATGAAACATTAAGAGAAATCTTTAAAAATGCTGGATGTAATATAGGAAAACCATCATGTGCAGCATGTCTAGGAGGTCCTTTAGACACATTTGGAAGAACTCATAGCAATGAAGTCGTTATTTCTACAACTAATAGAAATTTCCCAGGAAGAATGGGATCTATGGATTCTAAGGTGTATCTAGCATCTCCTTATACAGCAGCAGCTTCTGCCATATTAGGTCACATCTGTGATCCTAGAGAGCTTTAAAAATTATAATCACATAGTTAAAAATAATAAATAAAATTACGCAAATTCATGGAATTGGAGGAATTAATGAAAAATATAATCGAAGGTAAAGCTTATGTTTTAGGTGATAACATTGATACAGACCAAATTATACCTGCGATGCATCTCGTATATAAAGTTGACGATCCTGAAGAATTAAAGCTTTATGGAAAGTATGCCATGTCTGGTCTACCTAGTAAAGTTTATAAAAAATTTCCTTTTATAGAGGATGGAGACTATAAATCAAGTTATAATATAATGATTGCTGGTAAAAATTTTGGTTGTGGATCATCTAGAGAACATGCGCCATTAGCCTTAAAAGAATCTGGAGTAAAAGCTATCGTATCTGAAAATTACGCTCGTATTTTTTATAGAAATTCTGTTGATGGAGGTTTTCTTATCCCCTTTGAAACTCCAATTAAGCTAACAGATAAAATTTCAACAGGTGATAAATTAATTATAGACACAGAAAATGGCATTTTAAAAAACATTACAACAAATAAAAGATACATTCTAAAAAGCTTAGGAAATGCTGGTGAAATTATAAAAGCTGGAGGATTATTTAGTTATGCAAAAAAACAAGGGTATATCATATAATAAGGAGATTATAAAATGGAGTTTAAAATTGCTATTTTAAAAGGAGACGGAATAGGTCCAGAAGTTATAGATGTGTCTTTAAAAGTTTTAGATAAAGTAGGTAACCTGTTTGATCATGCTTTTAAATATAAGCAAGGATATCTTGGAGGAGAATCAATAGATAAGTTTGGAGAACCTCTTACTAAGGAAACTATTGATATTTGTCAATCAAGTGATGCAGTTATTTTAGGGGCTGTTGGAGGTTCTAAGTGGGATATGCTACCTCCTAGCAAAAGACCTGAAAAAGGTATTTTAGATATAAGAAAAGCCTTAGGCCTATATGTAAATCTTAGACCTGCTATTATATATCCTTCTTTAAAAAATTCTAGCCCTCTAAAAAATAGAATCATAAAAAATGGTGTCGATATTTTAGTTGTTAGAGAGCTAACAGGTGGCATCTATTTTGGAGAAAGAAGCTTTAGTGAAGAAGCTGCATATGATACATTAAAATATACAGCTTTAGAAGTAGAAAGAATAACAAAAAAGGCTTTTGAGATTGCTAAAACAAGAAATAAAAAAGTAACTAGTGTTGATAAATCAAATGTACTTGCTAGCTCAAAACTGTGGAAAAAATCTGTTTTAAAGGTATCTAGATATTATCCAGAGGTAGAATTAAATCATTTGTATGTAGACAATGCTGCTATGCAACTTATTATAAATCCAAAACAATTCGATGTTATTCTCACAGGAAACATGTTCGGGGATATTTTGTCTGATGAAATATCTACTATTACAGGATCTATAGGTATGTTACCATCTGCTAGTATAGGTAATGGTAAAATAGGTATATATGAGCCTATACATGGGTCTGCACCTGATATAGCTGATAGAAATATAGCAAACCCATTAGCAACTATTTTATCTATTTCAATGATGTTAAAACATTCCTTAAATTTGCCAAAGGAAGCTTTAGCAATAAATAATGCTGTAAAAAAAGTATTAAACTCTGGATATAGGACTATAGATATTTATTCTAAAGGGTGTAAAAAAATCGGAACAAAAGAAATGGGAAATTTAGTAATTGAAGAACTACAAAAAATAAATTGACATATTTAATAGGAGGTTTATAAAATGGCAAAAATTTACTATGAAAAAGATTGTAATTTAGAAATTCTAAAAGGGAAAAATATTGTAGTGGTTGGTTATGGTAGCCAAGGTCATGCGCATTCATTAAACCTAAGGGATAGTGGTTTATCTATAACTGTTGCAGAGATAAAAAATAGTAATGCATGGAATTTCGCTAAAGAATCTGGGCTAAATGTAATGACATTAAATGAAGTTGTTAAGGATGCAGATGTTATCATGATGTTAGTTCCTGATGAAGCACAAGCAGATATATATAAAAACAGTGTTGCGCCAAATATTAAAAAAGGTGCATATTTAGGGTTTGGACACGGTTTTAATATTAATTATGGCCAAATAGTACCAAGGGATGATATAAATGTATTTATGACAGCTCCAAAAGGACCTGGCCACCTTGTAAGAAGGACATTTATAGAAAATAATGGAGTTCCATGTCTAATAGCAGTACATCAAGATCCTAGTGGAGACACAAGAGACATTGCTCTTGCATGGGCAAAAGGTATAGGTGGGTCAAGATCAGGAGTACTTGAAACTACATTTAAGGAAGAGACTGAAACTGATTTATTTGGGGAGCAAGTAGTTCTATGTGGAGGAGTTACTGCTTTAATGAAAACTGGTTTTGAGGTTTTAGTTGAAGCAGGATACGATCCAATGAATGCTTATTTTGAATGTGTACATGAAATGAAGCTTATCATAGACCTTATTTATGAAGGAGGATTTGCTAAAATGAGAGATTCAATATCAAATACAGCTGAGTATGGGGATTATGTTGTAGGTTCAAGAATTATTACTGAAAAAACTAAAAAAGAAATGCAAAAAGTTTTAAAGGAAGTACAAGATGGAACTTTTGCAAAAGATTTTATAGGTGAAAAAAGCACAGGAATGCCTAAAATGCATGCATCTAGAAAAAATGAAGCAATTCACCAAGTTGAAAAAGTTGGAAAAGAGCTTAGAGATATGATGTCTTGGATAAAAAAATAAAATTTTATCTAAATTTAAATACCTAGCTAATGATTACTTTCTACTATAGCTTTCGGAACACAACATTAGTGTTTTCTCATCGTGCTTACGATGGCCCTGATCAAGGTCAATTTAAAAAATGTGATATTTAAGGAATTAAAATTATTATTCCAAAATTAGAGCCTAAAGAGGCTTATCAATTAGAATTTGGTGTTATAATTGGTTCTAGAGAAGTTCCTATATGAAATATTTACTTATATAAAAGCTACTATAAAAACGGAAACTATGAGCATAAATTTAATGTTCGTACTGGACATAGATAAATAAAAAAAGATGCATATATATGCATCTTTTTTTATTTATCTACTTTTTTTAACATTTCATCTCCACTAAACATATTCCCTGAAATATTACGCTCAGCACTAAAATTTGAAAAAATATAACTATAAATATTACAATAACATTAAATTGAGATTTTTTTATATATAAAGTAATTGTTATTAGCAATAATCCTAAATTTAATATTAACATTATAATTGTTATAAGGTTTAAACCAAACATGCTTACAAGGTAAAGGAGCGTCCTTGGAACTATAAATACCATCAATCCTAAAACAATAAAGTTAGTTATTTCTTTTTTTGTAAAAAGATTTATTAAAAATAATAGAAATAGCACCCCTATCAACATCAATAAAAAAAGCATACTATACCTCCATCAATTTACTTCATAATTTGAAATTTCTTGATTTTATTTTCTATACTTTCTATGCTTAGTTTATCAATCTCTCTTTCAACCTTATTAATCATTAACTTTATCTTTTCTTCTCCTTTTACTTTAGAATATTTAGAAAATAATTCACATATAATTTCTTTATCTTCTATATTAAATTCACCTATTCCTATTATGTCAGGTCCTGGAGTTATGTGCCCTTCTATAAAAACATCCGCATATGCTAAATATTTTTTAATTTTTTTATTTTCATCACTATTTCTCCCTATAAATACATATTTCCCTTTATCTAGTCTAAAAAATCTACTATGCTTTATTAAGCTAAATAAATAAAAATAATTTTGTTTTAAGTATCCATCTTTTTCCAATATATGCAACCTATAAGAATAGTTCGGTTCAGTTAATAAACACCCTCCACCAGGACTTGGATAATCAATTAAGTTATATTTTTCCATAAGCTCCATTTGCCTTTTTCTCATTCTTCCTTGAATATCAAGTAATTTATCTCTTTGTATCCATCCTTCTTTTTCAGGTTTTGTAGGTGGCAGCAATTTTGCAGATAATGGCCTAACTATTATATCATCTAAACCAGAGTCTAACCTTATTTTATTTAAAGCTTGATAATTTTGAGACATTGGCCTTTGTCCTAATACTTCTCCTGAAATAATAAAGCTTGCTCCATATTTTTCAAGTAACTCCCCTGCAACTTTAAACATTAAAGTATGACAGTCAACACAAGGATTCATATTTTTTCCTCTACCATGTTTTGGGTTTTTTACTATTTCAAGGTGCCTTGTTTTAAAATCTATATATTCTATTTTGGCTCCTATTTGATCAATCATCATTTCAGATCTTTTATCCTTACCACCAAAAAAATGAGAAACAAAATTTAAAGCAATAACATCTATTCCTTGATCTATAGTTATTTTTATCGCTAAAGAGCTATCAAGTCCTCCAGAAAATAATGCTAAAGCTTTCATAATACGTCCCCTTTCTATACATTTATTATCATTAAATCTTTTGAAGTATTATTTATTATTTCATATCCATTCCTTTTTACTATTACATCATCTTCTATCCTTACCCCTCCAAACCCTTCTATGTATATCCCAGGTTCAATTGTAATAATCATATTTTCTTTTAACTCAACTTTAGGACCTTTTTGAGATACCATAGGATACTCATGCACCTCTAAGCCCAGACCATGACCTAAGCCATGACCAAAATTTTCGCCATAACCCTTATTATTTATATAATTTCTTGCAATTTTATCTAATTCATAATTACTGATCCCTTCTTTTATTGATTTTATAGAAAGAAGCTGAGCTTCTAATACTGTATTATATATTTCAAAGTGCTTTTCACTTATGTTGTTTCCTAAATATACTGTTCTAGTCATGTCTGAAAAATATCCATTATAACATGTTCCAAAGTCAAATTTTATAAACCCTTCACTTTGTATTATTTTTTCACTAGCTACACCATGAGGAAAAGCTGACCTTTCATTAGAAGCAACTATTGTATCAAAAGCTTTTTTTTCTCCTCCTAGTTTTTTCATTTCATACTCCAGTTCATTTGCCAAGCTTTTTTCACTTATTCCTGGCCTTATTAAAGGTAATATTTTCTCAAATGCCTCATCAGCTATTTTTGCAGCTTTTTTTATTGAAGTTATTTCAAATTCTTTTTTTATCATTCTTTTCTTTTTATAAAAATCCTCTATTGAGTACATTTCTGAATCTAAAGCATCTATCATATGTTTATATTTATCTATTGATATGTCATTTCCTTCTATGCCTAGCTTGTTTATTTGATTTGATTTCAAGATATTATTTATTGCTGGAAAAGGATCACTATTTATTTCAATCACTTTAAATCCATTTGGCATTACTTCTTTTTCGCATTGATTTAAATACCTAAAATCTGTAAAAAAATATTTTTTCTTACTTGTTAGCAATACTACACCTGTACTTCCTGTAAAACCACTTGAGTACCTCACATTTATCAAATCTGTTAAAAGTATACCATCTATATTTTTTTCATTATATAGTTTTTTTATATCCATACTTTCCTCCTTAGTTAATTACTTCTATTTCTCCTCCACCTAAAACAAGGTTACTTTTGTCATACAAAGCTAGATGTTGACCATTTGCATTTTGAGCGTTTTTTTTATCATAATAAAAGTACACTCCATCTCTTTTAATCTTTATTTTCCCTAAATGACCTACACTTGACGATCTTGGCCTTCCAATTAAATATTCTAATTTTAATAATTTTTTTAAAGGTACATTGGATACAAAGTTATTTAGCTTTATCTTCCTTACAAATAAATCTTCATAATTACCTAACATAATTTCATTTTTCCTTGAATCAATATTTATAACAAAATGTATTGATCCATCTTTTATTCCAAGACCTCTTCTTTGACCCACTGTATAATATTGATACCCATTATGTTCTCCTATCACATTTTTCTCTTTATCTATATAGTTTCCTTTTTTTATATTTAAATTATTCATTAGAAATTTTTTATAGCCTTCTAAAGCAAAACATATATCTTGACTGTCATTTTTATTATGTATACTAAGGCCTATTTCCTTAGCTAGTCCTCTTACATACTGTTTATCATAGTTTCCAAGTGGAAATATCATTTTATCTATTATTTCACTTTTTAATCTATATAACATATATGATTGGTCTTTTCTAACATTTTTGCTTTTTATTAATAAGGTTTTTTTATAAAAATTATCATAACTTATGTTACAGTAATGACCTGTTGCAATATAATTACAATTAAAATTAAGCATTTGTTTATAAAGAATTTTTATTTTTACCAGTTCATTACATTTTATGCAAGGAGATGGAGTTATACCTTTATTATATGAATCTAAAAAATATGTCTTTATTTTTTCAATATCATTTTTCATATTGTATATATGATGTTCTATTTTTAAAAAATCTGCAACATTTTTAGCTGTAATTATTTCTTTAAAATCTTCATTATACTGGTTTAAACTTATTCCAATTACTTCATAACCTTTTTCTTTTAGTAAATAAGCTGACATTGCAGAATCAACTCCACCGCTTATTCCTACTAATACTTTTTTTCATCTATTATTCCTCTAGATCTGTTTCACTTATATGTATTTCTCCAATATTAATTAAAGTTTTTTTATTATCTTTTTCTATCAATAATTGCCCACTTTTTTCTATACCAAAAGATTTATATTTTATTCCATCTATTTTTATTACTTTCCCTTCTAAATAGTCATATTTTTTTATCTCTTTATAAATATTTTTCCATTTATTTTTTAGAAACATATTATAAAATATTTTAAAATATTTTATATACTTGATTATAAACAAATCTGTATTTCTTATAATATTATCAACTTCTTTTAATGAAATAGCTTTATTATTTACACTTGATACATCATTGTTAACATTTATTCCAATTCCTATTATATAATGTTCTTTATTCTTTTCTATTAATATTCCTGCTAGTTTTTTATTTTTTATATATATATCATTAGTCCATTTAAACTTAAAATCTAAATTTGTTATGCTTTCTAAATACTTTAATAATGAAATCCCTGTTACTAAAGACAATTTTTGATACTCACTAATTGATAAAATATCACTAGCTTTTATCAAAAAACTAAAGTAAGCTCCTCCTTTTGAGAAACCCAAGCATTACCTCTTCTCCCTTTTCCATTAGTTTGTCTTTCACTTATTACTAGAGTATAGTTTTCTTTATTATTAATATTTTTTATGTATTCATTTGTAGATTCTATTTCTTTTAGTTTTATTATATTCACTATTTAGTTCCTTACTATACACATTCTTTTATATAAATTTAATTATAAAACTAACATTAAAGCAGATACAAATATTTTTTAATTCAAATCACCTTAAGTATAAATTAAAATTATTACATTTTTTTGTTCATTTACTTTTTTCACAATACTTTTTTATTAAAATTTTATAAGTGCTGCATTATTAATGTAAACCTATTTTTTACTTCTATGGTATTTCAAGTATTTTTACAAACTTTAACAGATATTATTTATGCCTTTATAAATTTCAATATCTATAAGTTCATTAGTTTATTTATAATTTTTACTTTTCAAATAATTTTTTTTAATTAAATAAAGTATTCATATTTTAAATTAAAATTTAAACATTTTATCAAAAAAAACGAGGACCACATCCTCGTATTATTCTTCTATTTTATCTAGTAGCTCATCAATATTTATATCTTTTAAATGATCATATCTATAAGTCGCATAACCTATTCTATCTTCTTCTCCTATTCCTATTGTTGTTAATCCAGTATTTGTAGCATTTACACCTGAAAAAGCATCTTCTAAAACAACACATTCCTCAGGTTCTAAGTTTAACTTTTGAATAGCATACAAAAATATATCTGGAGCTGGCTTTCTATTAGCCACACTTTGACCATCACAAACAACATTAAACATCGAAATAGCATTTAAATTTTCTAAAACTCTCTTAGCATTTTTACTTCCTGACACTAGTCCTAATTTATACCCTCTTACCTTTAAGTCTACTAAAAATTCCTTGCTCCTGGTAAATAATCTTGTGATGTTACATTTTCGTGGTACCATATAAAATCATTAGAAAGAATTCCCTGCTTATTATACTCCTCTTCGCCTAAAATATTCCCATTTTCATAAAAATACTTCCACTTACCTACTTCAAAGTCATTTTTTACAAAACCAAGCTTACTAAGTACTCCGTTTTCATAGAACTCTTTATACTCTAAAGTGTCTTTATTATATGTATTTTCTATTTCACCATTTTCGTAGTAAAAAGTATAAGCTTCTAACTTGTTTTTAGAATACTTTTCTACTCCTAATTTATTTCCATTTGGGTAGTAATATTCCCATATTTCACTTTTCTTATCATTATTAAAATAAGATTTTAAATAAATACTTCCGTTTTCATAATAAGAAATTGTTTCACCATGTTTTTTTCCGAAATTATATTTTCCACTTATTTGTGGATTTCCATTTTCATAAAAATATGTAAAATTACCATGTAAATCACCATGTAGGTAATTACTACTTTCTTCAATATTTCCATTTTCATAATAATAAATCCAATTATTTTCTAAGACTCCATTTTTGTAACTACCAATAGAGCTAATGCTACCATCTTCATAGTACCATTTCCATTCACCATTCCTATTATCTTCATTATCACTTCCATCATTGCTAAAGCCTTCCATTTGTACATTGCCAGAGATATAGTAATCTTTTATAATATACCCGTTCTTATGTTTTAATGCAGGAGGTCTATAATACGTAGCTTCATCACGAGAGCCCACTTCATTCCAATTATCATCAAAGTAGACAGTTCTATTAGCTCTTTCATTTTCAGAAAATTCGATTCTATTTTTTTCATTTTTTATAACTGATTTAATAGGCATAAAAGTGCATATAACAAGAATTACAATGATTTGTTTTTTCATAAATTTTACCTCATATAATATTTAAGTTTAATTATAAAATAAAACATCTATAAAGCAGAATATCATAGTTGTATATAAAAAACAAGAAATTATCATAAAGCTTTAGTTTATTTGTAATTTTAGAAATACTAAATTATTTCTCTTTTAATATTTTAACATAAGTTATATGGAAAGTAAATTTTTATAACTTTATAGATTTATTTTTAAAATTATTATAAATTCTTTATTTTATTGAGATGTTTTTATTTAAAATAAGAGATTTAAAATGATGTAAAAAAACTGTAATAGTTTTAATTTTTTAAAGAACTTGCTTAAATTTAACAAATTTATAAAAATATATATGCTTTTTTTATATTATTTCTAGTATGTCTTAGTCAAGTTTGATATAATTATTTGTAATTACTATAGATGAATGCACATTTACAACATATTTTAGATGTATTTTTAATGAAAGGAAATAAAACTATGAAAATACATAGGTTAGAAAAAAATTTCTTTTTAGATGATGTTTTAGATGTTAGTAAGAACATATTGGGAAAGATATTAGTTAGAAAAATAAATAAAAAAGAATTAAAATTTAAGATAGTAGAAGTAGAGGCTTATAAAGGACCAGAGGATAAAGCTTGTCATGCTTATAATAACAAAATGACAAAAAGAACAGAAACTATGTTTAAAGAAGGGGGGGTATCATATATATATCAAATATATGGAATATACTTTTGCTTAAATGTAGTTGTAGAAAAAGAAAATATACCTCAGGCTATATTAATAAGGGGAATAGAGCCAATGGAAGATTATAATATATTGTGGAAAAATAGAAAAAATATAAAAAAAATAAACTTGTTAACTAATGGACCGAGTAAGTTGTGTCAAGCATTAGAGATAAATAAAGAATTAAATTCTTATGATCTAGTAAATGGAAATGAATTATATATCTGTGAAGAAAAGAAGGAAAAAAATATAAAAATATTAAAAACAATAAAAAATATTGATAACAATATATTAAAAATTGAAAATAGACCTTTTGATATAGTTGCGTCTAAAAGAGTTGGAATAGATTATGCAAATGAGTATAAAAATGTACTGTGGAGGTTTTATATAAAAAACAATAGATTTATATCTAAAAAATAAATTATACTTAAATTTTCTTGTAAAAATACTAAAAATGTAGTACTATAGATATGTAAATAGAATGTGAATTTTGCAATTAAAGGAGGGAATATGAGAAAGGTAAAAGGATTTATATTTGATTTAGGTGGATATAGCAGATACTGATTCTTATAACTATAAAGCTTGAATAAGTTATCTGAAAGTAAAGGGTTAGAATTTAATGATGAAGTTTATAAAAAAATTAGAGGAGTATCAAGATTAGGCTCCTTAGAAATAATTTTAGAGCATAATAATAAAGAGATTGATGAAATTACGAAAAAGAAGTGGGCAGAAGAAAAAAATGAACTATATGTAGAATACCTTGAAAATGTAACATCACAAGATTATTTACCAGGAGCAAAGGAATTTTTAGTAGACTTTAAAAAGAGGGTATAAATTAGGACTAGTGTCAGGAAGTAAAAATGCTAAGAGAGTTTTAGAAAATTTAAATGCTATTTCGATGTTTAATGTTGTTTGTGATGGTCAAAGTGTGGCTAATAGAAAGCCAGCTCCAGATATATTTTTGTATGCTATTCAAAAGTTAAACTTAGAACCTGAGGAATGTGTTGTTTTAGAAGATGCTTTTTCAGGTGTAAATGCTACAAATACTGGATTAACAACAATAGGAATAGGAGAAGAAGATAGAATAGGTTATGCGACTTATAGATATGATCATTTAAAAGATATAAATATTGATGAGCTACTAGATAAAATAGAAGAATAATACGAGGATGTGGTCCTCGTTTTTTTTGATAAAATGTTTAAATTTTAATTTAAAATATGAATACTTTATTTAATTAAAAAAAATTATTTGAAAAGTAAAAATTATAAATAAACTAATGAACTTATAGATATTGAAATTTATAAAGGCATAAATAATATCTGTTAAAGTTTGTAAAAATACTTGAAATACCATAGAAGTAAAAATAGGTTTACATTAATAATGCTGTACTTATAAAATTTTAATAAAAAGTATTGTGAAAAAGTAAATGAACAAAAAAATGTAATAATTTTAATTTATACTTAAGGTGATTTGAATTAAAAAATATTTGTATCTGCTTTAATGTTAGTTTTATAATTAAATTTATATAAAAGAATGTGTATAGTAAGGAACTAAATAGTGAATATAATAAAACTAAAAGAAATAGAATCTACAAATGAATACATAAAAAATATTAATAATAAAGAAAACTATACTCTAGTAATAAGTGAAAGACAAACTAATGGAAAAGGGAGAAGAGGT
>JAQGDQ010000861.1:0-52500 GCA_030141605.1 Tubiluchus corallicola
TTTGTGAGCATAGTCCAATCTGACTAACCACTAACATTTCTGATCTTTTGTGAGCATAGTCCAATCTGACTAACCACTAACATTTCTGATCTTTTGTGAGCATAGTCCAATCTGACTAACCACTAACATTTCTGATCTTTTGTGAGCATAGTCCCTTCCACTCCTCTGTCAGAATGCATAAGACAGCCAATATTACTCATTTTTTGTGTGCCATTTTACGAAGAATGTCGCTTGCCTTAGTTATACAATACACCGTAATTGTTTTTCTTGTCTTCTCCGTTGTATTTTGTCCGTTGCAGACCAAACTACACCAGGACCTTTCTTAGTGAACGATGAATTGCAACCGGAAGACGTGATGGTGGTGCGCTCTAACGGCAGTTTATCAAAATTCACATGCACGGCAATTAATGGCAATCCGGCTCCGAAATTCTACTGGCTGTTTCGTAAGTTTGACGTCTCTTATTTACTCGGCGCTGTTTCACTACCAATTTCTGCCCTTCGCTCTGTCAAATTAGTCAAGAGAAAGGCGCCTCCAAAAAGGTGCCTCGGACGACAGTACTTCCGGTTTTTTTCTGCATTCCGAAGTCGGCTGGCTGTATGTGGTTTCGTCATGGCACAATTCGCCAGTTTATCATGGGTAAATATAGAAAATCCTTCAAAATATAGGCGAAAATAAAGTCATAGAAAAGTCAGGGGAAAAGACATTTTGATAAGAAGTCAAAGAAAATGATGAAAATGGGGCGAAAAGTCAGGGAAATTGGAATGACTTGCAAAAATCATCACTGTGAACCGATGTTTTTCAATGATTTCATGTTCAAATAAAATTTTGCTATAGCAGGCTTTCAGTGTTCCAAAAATAATGATTGGATTAAGAAAGTTATTTAATGTAGTGATTTATAGAAATAGTTTGCTAGTACGAAAATGGCAGACGGTGACGAAAGCCGTGAAGAAGTTTATGGGCTGTATTTCAGTGCTGCAATGTTTGAAAAATATGACAAAAACACTAAAAAATTACCGCAAAAGATTAATGAAATCGAATTGCAAGAACAAGATTGTAGTCGAATTAGAAAGTTACACATGTCAACATTTTTTAAAATTACATTTAATTTCAATAATTTATTGTTGGAGTAAGTACCACCTAACAACAATCCTTACAAAATCGCTTTAAAACGCTTGTAGCTTCTTATCAATTACTTTATTATTATTATCTTTATTGTTATTGTTGTTGTTGTTGTTGTTGTTGTTGTTGTTGTTGTTGTTGTTGTTGTTGTTGTTGTTGTTGTTGTTGCTGCTGTTGTTGTTGTTGTTGTTGTTGTTGTTGTTGTTGTTGTTGTTGTTGTTATTTTTAATATTATTATTATTATTACTATTATTATTATTATTATTATTATTATTATTATTATTATTATTATTATTATTATTTGGGGTACATTGAAACTGTTGCCCTGGTGATTTAGGCCCTAGACATAATCCGTAGGGCGTAATCCGTAAGAAGAAACAGCCGCCTCATGCAAAATGAACGTATGCTAACCAATGCTCCCTGTCACACCAGGGATAATTTTAAGGGAGTGGATTCTCATATTAGCAATAATATAATTAACAAATTAAAAAACAAATCGTCTAACACAGTATTGTCATTACACTCTCTACCGCTACAGGTTAAACAAATCAAGTCCCTATCAGCATTTAAAACAAAATTAAAATCACTAATATTAACCAGATATGAAATACTATCACACCAGTACCACAACATACACACTAATTCAGAATTTATATATCCACGGCCATATTAATTAAATCATAGTTTTTTTCATTTTTTGTGCATAGTTGTAAATACGTTTGATTTTATTCGTCGTTACTTTCCATTACTGCACAGTAGTTTAGATTGCACTGACGCATTTGCCTTTAGCAGTGTAAGTTTTTATTAACTAACACTGATTCATCATCTCTGTAAAGTTTTTATCAGTGATTATCAATGTATTTTAATGGCAAATAAAGATTATTATATATATATAATCCATTTGCCGTATTCCGCCTACCACGGCTTGCCTACCTTAAACCGTCAGCCACAATCCGCGGTAGGCTCCTCATAAGCAGTCATGAACGATTCATAAGGCACTTTATTGCGAAACAAATTTGGCCATTAATTTCATTTGCAATAAGGCGTTTTTGCTTATCCCCAATATGAAAATTTATTATAATTCATCTTTTTCTATGCATTTTTCATTTTATATATTTTATTTCTATACATTTTATGCATTTTTCTATACATAACTCGTTTTTGTCTTAAGAATTCATAACAACCTAGCCACTGGGGGGGGGGGGGGGGGGCGAGGCCAGCCCAACTCAGTGCCGGTCCCAAGCCCGGATAAATAGGGAGGGTTAGGGTCAGGAAGGGCATCCGCGTGTAAAAACTGCGCCAGAACCTTCTATGAATGAGTCGGTGAGACTTAAAGCTAAAGTCCACAAAGAAGTGGTCAGACCCGCTCTAATCTATGGGCTGGAAGCAGCTTCTCTAAAGAAGACCGAAAAGAAGAAAATGGATGTGTTGGAGATGAGGATGTTGAGATGGATGGTGGGAATAACAAGAAGAGATAAATTAGAAATAATAATATCAGAGGAACACTGAAAGCCTGCTATAGCAAAATTTTATTTGAACATGAAATCATTGAAAAACATCGGTTCACAGTGATGATTTTTGCAAGTCATTCCAATTTCCCTGACTTTTCGCCCCATTTTCATCATTTTCTTTGACTTCTTATCAAAATGTCTTTTCCCCTGACTTTTCTATGACTTTATTTTCGCCTATATTTTGAAGGATTTTCTAATATTTACCCATGATAAACTGGCGAATTGTGCCATGACGAAACCACATACAGCCAGCCGACTTCGGAATGCAGAAAAAAACCGGAAGTACTGTCGTCCGAGGCACCTTTTTGGAGGCGCCTTTCTCTTGACTAATTTGACAGAGCGAAGGGCAGAAATTGGTAGTGAAACAGATTAAATAAGAGACGTCAAACTTACGAAACAGCCAGTAGAATTTCGGAGCCGGATTGCCATTAATTGCCGTGCATGTGAATTTTGATAAACTGCCGTTAGAGCGCACCACCATCACGTCTTCCGGTTGCAATTCATCGTTCACTAAGAAAGGTCCTGGTGTAGTTTGGTCTGCAACGGACAAAATACAACGGAGAAGACAAGAAAAACAATTACGGTGTATTGTATAACTAAGGCAAGCGACATTCTTCGTAAAATGGCACACAAAAAATGAGTAATATTGGCTGTCTTATGCATTCTGACAGAGGAGTGGAAGGGACTATGCTCACAAAAGATCAGAAATGTTAGTGGTTAGTCAGATTGGACTATGCTCACAAAAGATCAGAAATGTTAGTGGTTAGTCAGATTGGACTATGCTCACAAAAGATCAGAAATGTTAGTGGTTAGTCAGATTGGACTATGCTCACAAAAGATCAGAAATGTTAGTGGTTAGTCAGATTGGACTATACTCACAAAAGATCAGAAATGTTAGTGGTTAGTCAGATTGGACTATGCTCACAAAAGATCAGAAATGTTAGTGGTTAGTCAGATTGGACTATGCTCACAAAAGATCAGAAATGTTAGTGGTTAGTCAGATTGGACTATGCTCACAAAAGATCAGAAATGTTAGTGGTTAGTCAGATTGGACTATGCTCACAAAAGATCAGAAATGTTAGTGGTTAGTCAGATTGGACTATACTCACAAAAGATCAGAAATGTTAGTGGTTAGTCAGATTGGACTATGCTCACAAAAGATCAGAAATGTTAGTGGTTAGTCAGATTGGACTATGCTCACAAAAGATCAGAAATGTTAGTGGTTAGTTAGATTGGACTATGCTCACAAAAGATCAGAAATGTTAGTGGTTAGTCAGATTGATGATGACGAAGGTGAATTGATGGTAATGATGACGATGAAGACGATGGTGATGATGATAACGACAATGATGATTATGACAACGATGGTGATGATGATTATGACAACGATGGTGATGATGATTCTGATGACGATGAAGACGATGGTGATGATGAATGATGATGATGATGATGATGATGATGATGATGATGATGATGACAAAGACGATGGTGATGATGGTAATAACAATGATGATGATGATAATGATGATGATTCTAATGACGACGACGATGAAGACGATGGTGATGATGAATGACGATGATGATGATGATAATGGTGATGATGACAAAGACGATGGTGATGATGGTAATGACAATGATGACGATGATGTTGATGATAATGATGATGCTGATGACGATGAAGACGATGGTTATGATGGTAATGACGATGATGCTGATGATAAATCCTTTATTGAACAAAATCATGTAAAAACATACAGAAAATGGCTTCATTTGCCGACAGAGAAGCCAAAGAAAGCAAGTTGGAGAACATGTGCAATGGGTTAGTAGTGACGTCATTCATCAATTGAAGAAAACTAGCTTGCAGTCAAAAATAAAGCAAAAAAAAGCAAAATAAGTTTTTGCAAAATATTAGATAGCTAATTCTGCAACCTTTTTGCTCGAACATTAGCTAAGCAGCAGAAGAGTAAATTAGTTTAAGCAATGCGCGCCACGGTGCACTTTAACGATGCAGTTTATAAGCATTTTCACAGTTCCAGTGATCGTTAAAAGGTCAAAGGTCAATTGTACCAGACAACACATTTGTGTACACTTGACAACGCCTCGCAGCTTATGCCACTGTAATAGTAACAGTTAGCTAGAATCTTACCTAGTTCATTTTTTTCTTATTCAAAAGCAAGATCCTGCTAGTAAATCACTCTACGCACATACTAATGCGTAACTAAGCAAATTCCGGGAAAAACAACCGAAGTTACTAAACTGATGCGCTAGACGGCTTTGCTTTAACCACACGCCACGTGGTGGTTGTAGCTAAGACGCGTTGCTGTGACACAGTTAACCTGTGACCTGCAGCAACTGCACATGTGAACAACAAAACTGTGAAAAGGCTTATTCTAAAATGAACTACGAACACGTACCGATAACATGTACGATTCCTGAAGGAGAAGCAACATCAGTGCTGCCAACGTGATAAATACACCTGTATCTGGCTCCGTTGTCTCTATTGAAGTTCAAGTTCGAAAGAACAATGCTATGGTTTTCTAATGTGAGGCTGTTTGGATCATCGTGACTAGCATATGCATGGTGATCTTTATCGTTTACACCAAATATAACTCCGTTTCTTTCCCAAGATACAATTATGGAAGAGGAAGCATTATTAAGGTATTCCGATTTTATTCCACAAGTTATCATGATAGATTTTCCAGGAAGTTCATACATGTTTCTCGCTGGCACGCTCGAAAAATAGAAAACGGATACCTGGCAAAATATCCCTGGAAAACACAGAACATACCGTTCCAGTAAGAACGAAAAAGAAGTGTATTTTAATAAATTTGTAAGGCATATTTGACCTTGACCTTGACCTTTGTAGACAGCATAGGCTATTGTAGTGTGTCTATATCACTCACTGAGGTTGAACTTTGATATCATGACTATTTCAACATTTGAAAATTTATGCAGGTTAGGTTAGGCTACGTTTGAAATTAGCTTTATATATTTTGTTTTGGTAGCAGTGACTTTAGCTTTTGAAGTTGTGCAATGTCTTACACATTGAAATTACATTCGAAGTGAGTTGGTTCAATAGTAGTAGTAATAACAATGACCTTTCTGGGACTGCATGAGTGGATTTAGCCCTGTGATGAGTAGAACATGTGGTCAGCTGGCAACACTGCCACCACCAAAAGGACCTGCAATGATCTGGTAACACTGTCACCAGAAGAACCTGCTGTGAGCTGGTAACACTGTCACCAGAACAACCTGCTATGAGCTGGTAACACTGTCACCAGAACAACCTGCTATGAGCAGGTAACACTTTCACCAGATCAATCTGCTGTGAGCTGGTAACACTGTCACCAGTAAAATATGTAGTCAGCCAGTAACACTGTCGCTAGAAGAACCTGCTGTGAGCTGGTAACACTTTCACCAGTAAAATATGTAGTCAGCCAGTAACACTGTCACTAGAAGAACCTGCTGTCAGCTGGTAACACTGTCCCGAGTAGAACATGTAGTCAGCCATTAACACTGTCACTAGAAGAACCTGCTGTGAGCTGGTAACACTTTCACCAGATCAATCTGCTGTGAGCTGGTAACACTTTCACCAGTAAAACATGTAGTCAGCCAGTAACACTGTCACTAGAAGACCCTGCTGTGAGCTGGTAACACTTTCACCAGATCAATCTGCTGTGAGCTGGTAACACTGTCACCAGTAAAACATGTAGTCAGCCAGTAACACTGTCGCTAGAATAACCTGCTGAGAGCTGGTAACACTGTCACCAATAGAACATGTAGTCAGCCATTAACACTGTCACTAGAATAACCTGCTGTGAGCTGGTAACACTGTCCCCAGTAGAACATGTAGTCAGCCATTAACACTGTCACTAGAATAACCTGCTGTGAGCTGGTAACACTGTCACCAGTAGAACATGTAGTCAGCCAGTAACACTGTCACTAGAATAACCAGCTGTGAGCTGGTAACACTGTCACCAGTAAAATATGTAGTCAGCCAGTAACACTGTCGCTAGAAGAACCTGCTGTCAGCTGGTAACACTGTCACCAGTAGAACATGTAGTCAGCCAGTAACACTGTCACTAGAATAACCTGCTGTCAGCCAGTAACACTTTCACCAGAACAACCTGCTGTGAGCTGGTAACACTCACCAGATCAATCTGCTGTGAGCTGGTAACACTTTCACCAGATCAATCTGCTGTGAGCTGGTAACACTTTCACCAGTAAAACATGTAGTCAGCCAGTAACACTGTCACTAGAAGACCCTGCTGTGAGCTGGTAACACTGTCACCAGTAGAACATGTAGTCAGCCAGTAACACTGTCACTAGAATAACCTGCTGTGAGCTGGTAACACTGTCACTAGAATAACCTGCTGTCAGCCAGTAACACTTTCACCAGAACAACCTGCTGTGAGCTGGTAACACTTTCACCAGATCAATCTGCTGTGAGCTGGTAACACTTTCACCAGATCAATCTGCTGTGAGCTGGTAACACTGTCACCAGTAGAACATGTAGTCAGCCAGTAACACTGTCACTAGAATAACCTGCTGTCAGCCAGTAACACTTTCACCAGAACAACCTGCTGTGAGCTGGTAACACTTTCACCAGTAAAACATGTAGTCAGCCAGTAACACTGTCACTAGAAGACCCTGCTGTGAGCTGGTAACACTGTCACCAGTAGAATGGAGATGGGAGAGGGAGATGGAGAGGGAGAGGGAGAGGTAGAGGGAAGGCAGTATGTTCGCATAAAGCAAAAAAATGTTACTTCGGGTGAAGGGTGAGGCCCTAGGCGGTTGCCTAGTTTGCTTATGCTTAAGGCCGGCCCTACCTAGTCACATATACATCTCATAGTATTAGCATAGCGGCACCAAAATTATGTGATAATTTATGCACGTAGAATGATTACTGTTGAAAAGTACAAATTCATTCCTAAAAAAACATTTTTAGAAAGAAACCATTTTAATTAACTAAAAATTTAATGTGGGCCTTAAGTATTGTTTTTTTGGGCTGATTTTTAGATTTTAATGTGTATTATTATTATCATCATCATCGTCATCATCATCATCATCATCACTAGGTAACAGAGATTATTATTACTTGCATTTGCCCTAAATGTCATCAACAGCTTTTTGGTATGACACGGCTGCGGTATCGAACTCACGATCTCACCAGCAGAAAATGGGCGCGTTATCCATTAGGCTCTACCGAGTTGAAACTTTTCGAAGGTGCATCATTATTTTTCTTTATACTATAGCTAAACTTAACATGAAGTTAGAATCGGAGTAGTGAAACTAAAGCAAATTATTGAAAACAAGTTTAGTATGTATACAATTTCGTACCTTCGATGCTTAAGAAGACTGCAAATGTCAAGCAAACTCTCTGTACCATTTTTGAAACGGTAACTGGAAGTGCCTGTGTTAGTTTTCAATTAAGATGGCACTTTCAGTGAAACTAGCTGCCTGGCTTTAATCACTGTCGCCCAGTTTTTCCCTGAAAAGTTGTAAATTTTATTAATTCCAAGTTTGTTAATTTTTGAACATAAAGAGAAACAAAATTAGCAACAACTTATCTTAACAACGTTATTATTAATACAGACTAATATTTATTAAAATTATAAGCAACTGATAAATGGTTATTAATATTATACTTAACAGTACAGTGGACTCTCGTTATAAGAATCACCTCGGGAGAAGGCAAAGTGATTCTTATAACGAGCATGACCCAGAATTGGTTTAAAAAATTTTTATGCACATAAAAATTATTTATTTCCCGTAATTACGCTAGAAACGACATGAAACAGCATAATGTTTTTCTGGCCTAAAAAGGACCTAAAAATTCCTAGGAAGCGCGTCATAAGCGGCGATGATTTTCACCTTTTCACACTTCTGCTTTTCCGTTTGGATGCCATTTTTCAACTGACTGACACGCAAACAAACAAATATGAAATCTCTGTGGTGTCCGCCACACCCACTGCGCAGAACCATGTAAGCAGGGCGTGAGAGACAATGGAGTTGGCGCCAAAATTGATTCTACTATCGAAAGAAGGGTGATTCTTATACGAGCGGATTTTCACTAGGAAAATGCCGATTCAATTCGGGAAACGCGATTTTGATTCTTATATCGAGCTGATTCTTATACGTGTGATTCTTGTAACGAGAGTCCACTGTAACACTTTTTAACAGTCATAAGTTTTGGACTTTATATATGGTCGTAAGTGGAATATCAGCAACTACAGACAACAACTTGTCAACAAAGATTTAAATTTATAATCATTATACCATTTACTTGCCTACAAATTATAATAAATGATTACTAATTATTATTATTTTGCACTTTTTAATGTTAAATCGTTATCACTAATTACTGTCTGCTGCTAGCAGTCCTACATTTATTAGTCTTTGCCTACTTTTGCTCAATTTTGAAACGAAAAACTACGCACAACCTACATTACAATGTGGATATCAACATAGTAGTTTAAACATTCAGAATTCTCCTATAGTATTAAAACAGACGCTTGAAAGATAACCATAGACGCAGCGCGCATTTTCAATTCTGTGCATCTTATAATTTTTTAAAAATCTATGAATTCTGCTTTTTATTACGACCATTGACACAGAGCATTGAATCCATTCCACTGAATAGTTACTTTTATTAGTTAGTGGCGCTAGTCAGTTTTGTCACTGAAATTTGCTTATATTCTACGAAACTGTTACACTACTTGAGAAACGCTTCCATTAATTAATTACTCGGTGTCAAAAAAAAACGTACAGGTATAATTATTAGTTCCAACACTTAGACAAAAAGTTTCTCAGCATGTCCGCGAAACCCACGAAAAGGTCTAACAAAGAATCAGTTAATTGCATATGATGCAATACCACACTTACTATGGAAAAACATGAATGTGGAAAAATGTTCTCCTTCTAATTTGAAAAATTATAAACGCCTCTGCAATGCTGATGCAGTTACCAATTGCTTTACTGATATACAAAAATAGGTTCTAACTTGGTTAGTAATAGCAATTCCAGCAATGTTTTTTTCACTCAGTTTTTACAAGGCAACTTGTCCACATTTCTTGTCCCACAAATTATAGTCAAAATTGTAATTTTTTTCTCCTATGCCTATTATTACCATCTGTTATCTTATATATATATATATATACAAAACTCTCAATTCTAGCAAACCTTTGGATATTTTTAACTATTCTTCTAAAATTGTACGTAATACTTTTAATTGTGTTTCTAATATTTTGAGTTATTTGATAAAATTATCCTTCTCATCTGGTGTAGTGCCCGATAATCTTAGAAACCTGTAGTTGTACCTCTACTTGTATCTGGCAATCCTTGAGTGATGAACAATATTGTCAACCCGTTTCATTGTTACCATTTAAAATTTATGAACGTTGTGCTTATAACCAAGTGTACAATTATTAAACGCAGCATAAAAAACAAAAATCAGTTTGGCTTCAGAAAATGGAAAAAAGTAAACTTCTCGCATAGGATTAGTCTTAGCAATCATGTCATTGTTGGCATTTTCAGGAGCACGTTATGCCGTCAAGCCTAGGTTACCGTGTATGGCTAATAATGTAAAACGTTAGTCACGTCAGCCTTTGACATGGTTGCAGTTTACCTTAGCAGTGGCATTGACAACGAGGTTATTTATGGAAAATTGTTTATTGAAGCCTCGAGTTTTAGAATTGCATTAACTGACAACATTAACGTGCAGGAGAAGCGGCAGTTGCTATGGTGATGACGCGAAGATTGTTTACCATATTATCGATAGGTTATTGTTGAAAAGTTTCTGAAACATGTAATTTTGAATAAAATATATTGCGATTATTGTAAGAATTTCATCTACAATAGCTTGCATTTATGCCACAAACTGTAAGTCGAATTTTATCTTGGTCTTGGATGACTAGTGCTCAACTATATCACGATCTACAAAACTTTCTGGAACATGTCAGCTGAAAACATTATAGGTATCCAGAAAGAAAAATACACAGCCCAGGGCAAGCTAAGCAAGTTGTCCTGAGGGCAGGCAGGAATCTCCGTTGCTCAGAGCCGACAGCTACATTTGAACAGCTGCACTTGATAAATCATTAACTCCTGTAGGACAGCGCCGCTCAAAATAAGTCTTATAAGACCTATGACTTTTCTGCACAGGCATAACTAAATGATTGCCAATTACGTACTGTTCCATTCAGGCAGGGCCTATTTCAGCCTAGGCGAGGCCCGGGGAAGTGGGTCATATGAGGCCCCATCACGGGGGGGGGGGGGCAAAACGCCAGGGGGCAGGCGCCACCATGTTTGGCGCCCAGAAAATTTTTGAACTGCTAGAACGCCGGAGAAGCATTTTCGAAGAGAAAATATGGAGTTATGCAGTTGTTAAAGGAAAGAACAATTGAAAGAAAAACTGCTGTATTGTCAAGACCAGTCCTTAATACTTGTCAATACTGGTAAACGGCACGCGTGTGGCAAGAGAGAGAGAGAGGGAGACAGAGAGAGAGAGAGAGAGAGAGAGAGAGAGAGAGAGAGAGAGAGAGAGAGAGAGAGAGAGAGAGAGAGAGAGAGAGAGAGAGAGAGAGAGAGAGAGAGAGAGAGAGAGAGAGAGAGGGGTGGCAGTATGTTCGCATAAAGCAAAAAAAATTTAGCTTGGCGAGGCCCCGGGGAAGTATCCCCCCCCCCTTGAAATAGGCCCTGAATTCAGGAATATCTCGGCTATCCAGTCATGCTATTTGTTTAAACATTTGCAATTGTTTTAATTGAATGGGAGTGTTTGTATGAACACGTGTTACATCATCAAGACGCGCGGAGCTAAACGTCACTTCCGATCTGTGTATTTCTACCCTCACTTCAGTCCGTAAATGGAAGCAAATTTCTCTCATTCATTCAAAAGCAAAGAAAATCAGAACGTGTACAAAAACAATGGCCTCAGCATCCGCCTTAAAACGGAGCAAGCTTTGGTGGTGGTGTTGACGCAGCATCTATACTTGCAGCCATTTTGATTTATCATTGAGTCATCAACGTAAGAGATTTGACCTACGAACTACGAATTTATTTCACACATCAAAAAATACAATATCAAATACATTAATAGACTTTAAATAAAATAATTTGAGTAGTGCGAGGTGAGTGTACGACCATACGGTCATTAACACACTCACCTTATTTAAATGAAAAAATCATTATAGTTAAGCATGCTTCCGTAGATAACTTAATGTAAACAAGGATGAAGTAAATGATGTAATAATAGCAATGGTATAAGAGCAATAAACCTGAAAGTTAAGAAAGGAAAACATAATATGTAATTACGACTTTGAGTGAGCCTTAAAGAGTGAATTTTTTTTAAATAGTTACGAATATGAATTATGTGATTATCTTTCAACCACGAGGGAGAAGAGATTAAATTATACATTATACTTGTAGTAATAACTATAATTGTATAGAACATTTAAATATAATTGTTGGTAGTAATGTAGCCATCATAACCATTAAAGATGGGCTATGGGGAGGAAGGGGGGGGGGGCAAATTATGAGAATATAAGTGATTCATTAGCAAAATTAATGCCACAATAATGCAATCAAAAATTTTTGTATTTGCTGGTTATAAGCTAAGAGCATTCAAGTGCTTATTTTCCATGTGGAAACAGATACGAATATAGGCTGCAATGAACGAATAATTTCACTTTAATTGATTTATACCTTTTATTAATAAAGTAACAAAAGTCAACTATTTACCAACTATTTTATAATAACTTTTACAGTTTTGAAAAAAAACGCTTGTTTTACAAAGCACATTTTAGTAAAATTTATTTAACAGGCTTTTTAATGTGTGTTCGTAATCGCAAACAATTCAAAAATTTTCAACTGTTAGACTCAAAACAATTTTTCATTTTCTCAGAACTGCTTTTCAAAAGGACTCGAATAATGAACTTTCAACTACGGTTAGAACTACAACAACTTTTAAATTCATATACAGAGATATTAAAGCAGCATTCATCCGACAACAGTTAGTAGGATTGTTGCTCAGAAAATTCACTGTCAAATTGGTTTTCAACTTGGTTCTTAGGACGCCCGCACCATAAAAGAATACATGCCGTAAGAAGCACTGTTAAGCAAACACCTCCAATGATAATGCCAATCATTTTTAGCGTGCCGAGAGCGGACTCCGGTTTAGGCCTATGGACTATCTCAGTTTCTGATTCAAGTGGATCAGAACAGACGAATCCACAAGCGTCAAATTTGCAGCACTTTTTCGTACCCAAGCAATCGTTGTCCTTTTCACATGGTTCACTTGGACACGTTTTAGTTTTAAACGTATCAGGAGCTTTACAAGTAGCTACTTTCGTTAAGATTGAACAATTTGCACCAGAAAATCCTTCTATGCACTTACAACTGTATGAGCCTACACTTGCTACGCAAGTTCCAGCGTATTGGCATGGATTAGGTGCACACATGTCCACCAATGACTCACATTTAGTACCGGTGTATAGGGCCTCACAGTCGCATTTAAAGCTGTAGCGGTCGTGTTCATGATAGAAATTAGTGCAATTTCCATTATTCTCGCAGGGTTTGGAGAGGCAGGAATCAATTTTTTCGCAATTTTTCCCGGAAAATCTGTCCGGGCAATTACATATGTATATGTTCTGTTCAGGAACGTTGACACAAGTTCCACCATTATAACAAGTAGCATCATAACAGAAGTCTTTTGTAGCGCAGTTGGGTTGTAGATAATCTTGTGGACATTCACACCTGTATTTCAAGTGTGAATGTCTACCGCTAGCGTAAGTAATACATGTTCCGTGCATCTGGCAGGGCATAGAAAAACAAGGGTCCCTTCTTCCTGCGCAATCCAGTCCGTACTCATATGGATGACAAACGCAATTTGCATAAGAAAATATAACATTTTCTTTTTCACATTTATTCACACCTTTACAAACATAGTTTGTGCAATCTGGCGGCAGATTTACATCATAAAAGAGCATTTCAAAGCCGGTTTTACCTGCTCGAAGTTCATCATCGTCGGCTGTCTGCTCAAATTTGAGGCATATAGTGTCTTGTGTATGATTACTGTATGCCAAATTAATTTTAATTTGGTAATATTTCTGAATGTCACACAATTCCACTCTATCACGTTGTATAGCAAAGGATGGACACTTTCTGAACGGGCAGGTATATAAGTATAATTTATCTACCTGACATAGTATCTTAAGTTCTCTTACTTCAAATATCAAGGTGTTTGGTGCATTTCTCTGAACACACAACTCTGAAAAATAATTATCTCTCTGGTCAGCCGGTATGTTCGCATCAGCATAAAACACTGGGTGGGTAATGACAGACATATTAGACTGTATTTTTATCGTCTTTTTTACGTTTGCGTTTTGATTTGTGTACATGGTTAATACATTGTTTGGAAACCTAACTTTCCAGCCTGGTGGCGGTGCATTGGCAAACGAAACGTACCAAGCGTATAGTACCCACTGGCACATCCACACCATATCACAAGGAGATATAATTCTATTTTGTCAGTGTTCAGTCCCTCTAAATCACAAATAAAAACACATATTATGTAAATTTCACGAACAGAACAAGTTTTGCTGAAGAGAAAAACATAATGCCCTATATAGCCTCAAAGATTATAATATTTATTCAGCAGGTTTCGACATAGCGGGCCTCATCAACTGAACGGAAAGTGTTGGTAACCTGAGAGTGTTACGAGTCAATGAGAACTAGAAATATCGGCCATTTTTCTTTAATGAATCGCTTGTATTGTTATATTATTGCAAATTAATTAAACTAGTTATTGGTTACTTTGAAGACAACGCTAGACATATTCATCACGACGAACAATGTAATCAGCTAATCAGAAAGCACTCTTTCAAAAAATTCGTAATATGCTAGCGTAGAAATTTCGTTTTGAATTTGTTACCTAGTAGTCCCGATGACCTGTAATGGAGGTACAGAAAATGACATCAGGGGGAGAATCGGCAAAGCAACAGCAGTATTTAGGAAGATGGGAAAAATCTGGACAAGCAAGAAAATTGACATGAAAATCAAACTTCGTCTGTACAACGCCATTGTGCTGCCAACGGCTCTCTATGCCAGCGATACCTGGAAAGTCACAGCGGAGTTATCAAAGAAACTGAACGTGTTCCACCAAAAATGCCTTCGAAAGATACTAAAAATCTCCTACCGCGACCATGTCACCAATGTAGAAGTTCTTCAACGAGCGCAGTCATTGCGGTTACAAGATATAGTTACAGAGAGAAGAATGAAACTGGCTGGACATATTCTCCGTCTATCAGAAAGTCGTTACGCCAAAACAGCAGTACAGTGGGAACCACCTGGTGGGAAACGAAAAAGAGGTCGGCCAAAAACAACGTGGCGCAGATCCTTCAAAGAAGACCTTCGAGCTGTCAACATACGTTGGGAAAACGTAGAGAACGAAGCCGCCGATAGAACTCAGTGGAAAATGCTGTCTGCCCAATGTGCATCAATGCGCAGGAAGGACTAAGGTCTAAGGTAAGTCCCGATGCATTTGCTCAGGAATCAGTTGTACAGCATTTTCTTTTAAAAGCACTCCCTGATTGAACGGGGAATAGTCTAACGGATTGCCAAACCACTACATCCAAAAGTGAACTTATTAAACCGCATCTACTGCATGTTACATGTTGCATCATAATTATTTTACTTGTTTTCTTTTTATTGAAATTATCTGTATCAAGGCAATCCGTGTTTTTCCTGTGCCATTCTGACCGGCACCATTTTTATCTGTGCCATTTTTGCTGCGCACTGATGCGGAAGAAGAGGCGCGTACGCACCTGCTCATGCTAGATCTCACGATCTGCTTCATGTCCAGCCCAGCTGCTAAATGACAAACTACTAAGAGCTTTTGCACCGACTGAAACAACTGTGGATAAAAGCTGAGATGGAATTAAAAGACAGCACACACACACACATCTATAAATATAAATGCAAACAAAAATGCAGGATCAAAAACAGCAATGTTAGCAGCATGTGGACTATTCGTTTTCAGAAGCATTTGCACATGGCACATTTGCTGCTGTTCCAGAGCCAATAAAATACGGAATTCCTGGAAAGTCACAGCCTCATTTCTCATTCCATAAAATAATGGGCACCGTATTATGCAAAACTACGTTTATAATGCATAGAATTATGATCACGCTTTTCGAGGTTCTGAAATCGCATTTTACATCTTTCTTAAGAGAAATCAAATAGGACAGTCTGAGCTTAGCTATGTGATTTTGTATACCTCAATAGTAATGGGTTTAGTTCTGTGCAAAAAAGTGAAATACTTTTAATCTTTAATGAGAATGTATTCGTAACTACTGTACTTCCGAAATCGGTTTCTCGATTTTTTGTTCATTCGACACACTAGAAAAATGTCATACTAATTAACAAAAATTAAACACTGATGAAATAAAAGTTTTATAGATTAATTTTCGGCATTCAGAAGGCAAATCCTCTCCAACACGTTTTAAAGCGTTTAGGAATTCACACACGGGATTCACAGCGAAATCACAACTTTCAACTTTTTAAACTATGATCCGTGGGTCTGAAATCAACGAATCGTGGCATAACTTACAGCATTCAATTGGTCTTACCGAGACCTTCCGTTTGATGTACAACCAGCTAGTTTTGGCTAACACCTAAAGGCATTTGTCTTCTCGATCCCTATTTTGCCCCTACTGGGGTCAGAAGTTAACGAATCTCAGCATAACTGATACCATTCAATTTGTTTCATTGAGACTTTTCATTTGGTGTAACACAAGCTAACTCGGTTGACATTGGGATAAGTTTATTTTGTCGACTTTGTTAACTGTTCTCATTGCATCCTATGCCATTCGTTTAGCAGCTAGCCTCATCGAGTCCTTTCATTTGATGTGCTACATGGTACTATTCCTAGACTCATTTCTCTTCCCGATCCCCATTTTTGGTTTTTGACACCTACTGGGTTCAGTGGTCAACCAATCTCTGGATAATTCTTACCATGCAATTTGTCGCATCAAGACCTTTGTTTTGATGTACTACAAGCTAGTTCTGCTTGACAGCGGAAAACATTTGTCCCATGGACCACTGTTTTGCCCCCTTATTGGGGTCATATGTTAACGACTCTCATTGGAACCTATGCCATGCGATTCGCCTCATTGAGACCTTTCATTTGAGACTGGAACCTACCCGGTATGCGATGCGATTCGCCTCATTGAGACCTTTCATTTGATGTGCTACAAGGTACCATAGCTCAACACTCGGTGCATTTCTGTTTGCGACCCCCTTTTTCCGGTTTTTGCCCCTAGCGCGCATTCCCCATGTTTTGTGATGGACATGAGTGCAACCCCACCTAGCAACATTGCTCAAAAACTATGGGAGTAGAGGGATCATAAGAAAAAATAAATAAAGACTCTCGCTCCATGCATGACCTTTGACCCGGCAGCTCGGGTCACACGCCTGCCCAAATAACTTTTCCCAGAAAATGTAACCTTGAGTTTTGCGTCTCTAACCTTCAGCATGTAAAAGGTCACCAATTGGTCACCAATCAGGCATTTTGGCCCATCCTGCGGGTGTTTAAAACTCGTCCGCTTTTTAAAACCCCAGGTGCACATCTACCCTACAGTGCCCAAATACTTGTGAAAAAAAATTGGAAAAAACCGAAAGCCCTAGGAGGAGATGCAGGAAAAAATCGAGTGACACCTACTGTTCTTCCCCCTTGACCAATGGCCGCCATACTGCTGTTCGTCCCCCACCCAGGGCTATCAAGTCAGTGAGTTTAGTCACCCTAGCTTGAAGGTTGTGACGTTATTAACGTTATTAAAGTTGCGGAGAATAAATAAATAAATACAAATAAATAAGTGGATGAAAAACAAAAAAAGATTTTGCTATTGCAAAATCTTAATTACACTTTACGAATAACTAACTATACTCATACTATCTGTATCTCTTTCTTTTCTACAGATCTATTAATTCATTACCTATTTGGCTTACTTGTAAATACATAATTAATGAACTTCTGCACTGTACGGCTCTGGCCTATATAACTGGTCGCTTATTTGAGTAATCTATCATTGACGATGACGGGCACGATGCAGTCGAAATGTTTTTTAACATTTTGTATCTTAAAGCGTTTAACAAAAGTCGGCTTCTTTTAATGAGTTTTACATCTATCTAAAACATTAGAACGTTTGAACAACACTGTCGAGAAAATACGGTATGATATGTACGTTTTACACTGTTAAAACAATTTTCTGCTAATGTATGTTAAAACAAAGATTTCCTTACCTTTTGTTGTTGAAAATTTTTACCGAACGTGTGCTGCGTTTGTTATAGAAACAATGTGTCATAGAAAAACCAACTAACACAGACCGGGCTTACGCGTTTACAGCAGAAAATAACGAATTTAGATCAATATATTAGTTGAAAATTACAATAGAGTTGTGTGAAAAAAAGTTTAAACTCAGTTTCCACACAACTGGAGATCTACCAAATTCCAGAGTTCTTTTTAATTTACCTGTGCACAGCTCTACAACTTGTGTAGAAGCCATTCCATTTTATTAGTCTTATGCGTTGCCTTCTATGCGCCTTACTCAAAGATCTGTTATGATTTTAGCTGGACACGCGAACAATACGTTGGAGATTTCGATTAAAGCGTTTTTAAGTATGCTCAAATAGAATCTACAAAAAGCTATAGGTACAACAACAATGGGACAATCATACTTGTGGAATTGGAATGCATTATTTTTGTTTCGTTCTCATAAACTAAATAATGTGGCCAAGTGAAAACCTTGGAATCCATCACGGATGTAATTAAGCCTATAACTACAGTTGAGAGTACGCGCTGGCTAAGTACAGTGAATCTCAGTTATTATGCACAGCAAAGTACTACTATTCAGTAGTGGAAAGTCCTGTAGCTTTTAAAGAAATTAGCAGAGAGATATTATTGTTCCGATGCTCATATGCTGTCACATTCAAATACATTTCTCATTTTCGATTTTAACGCCTGAACTATCCCAGGATTTGAGCTCCATTTTCATGTTCAGTCGTATAATTACTAGTCTGGAGCGTGTGGCGCAGTTAATGACAAGTTTATTGATTATTAACCAAAGGGTTGAATTACAGTTCAGCATATAGCAAATGATCGGGCCGGACCCCAAATGAAGCCATCCCGTTTGTCATGTTTCATGTACTGAATTACAAAATATAAAAATTTTAAAAGGATAACCAAGATAGAACATACAGCGACGAGCTGTATTACACCATTGCAAGATACATGAACGAAATAAATTAAAATTAAAGGAGTCAAAACCCAAATTTGGATGTTAAGCCACATGATATAGTATGTACAATATTTACGTACGAGATGTGACGAAGGCTATTCAGTACATGAAACACTGTTCCTCTGATATTATTATATCTAATTTTATCTCTTCTTGTTATTCCCACCACCCATTTCAACGTCCTCATCTCCACCACACCCATTTTCTTCTCTTGGGTCTTCTTTAGAGAAGCTGCTTCCAGCCCATAGATTAGAGCGGGTCTGACCACTATCTTTGTGGACTTTACCTTTAAGTCTCACCGACTCATTCATAGAAGGTTTTGGCGGAGTTTTTACAGGCGGATGCCCTTCCTGACCCTAACCCTCCCTATTTATCCGGACGGGACCGGCACTGAGTTGGGCTGGCTTGCCCCCCCATGGCTAGGTTATGACTGTCTACTCCTGTATATTCCTTAAACTAGTAGGAACAGTTAGCTACTATCTAAACAATAATTCCGACGTATACTGCTCTGTGTTGCATGCCTCAAAGGCGTTTGACAGTAAATTTCGTAAAACTTTTGCACTTCTGGTTCAGCGAGAAGTACCGAGTCAAATTCTACGGAACTGATAAATGTATATGTCTCAAAAAGTAGGAGCAAACTACAATGGCAGTTATTCTGAAGAAACTAACATTACCAGTGAGATCCGGTAGAGAGCGGTACCGTCACCGATATTGCTTACCATATATCTAGATAAATTTTTAATAAGATTGCGTAATTGTGGAGATGGTTGTTACATACTTACTACATAATTACATACTTACACTTACTACCCAGTGAAATAAAACAAATAGAATCTCTCCACCACTTTAAAAAGAAATTAAAAGAATATCAATATAACAGGTTTCAACTTCCACATTGTGCATCTGATACTAATTACACAGACTCAACTTTCATCTACCCCCGCCCCTGACTCTATATAATGATTAAAAATGAAAATTTATGAAAAAAATTACGTAATGTAATAGGTGTTATGTTAGTTTCGTGTTTCGTAATGTTAAATGTATAAATAGTGTACACTATGCCATGTAAAATTTAATGTACTTTCGTATAATTGTTTTGTAAAAATATTTTAATATGGTGTTTGTAAATATGTTCATTTATTGTATATAATTAGACCTTAGTTTTGCACTTTATTTTTTTAGTATGCACTGGACGTATTTGTCTTGAACAGTGTTGTTTTTTTTAACATTACGCTGAGGCTTCCTCAATTTTATTATAATGAGTGAACCATTTTTTATGACAAATAAAGAATTAATATATATATACATACGAAATTTGCAGGTACATTGGGCTACGCAGATGATATGACTGTATTGGCTCCATCAGTAAAATCCTTACAAAGATGTTGCTTTATGCTTTTAAGTTTTTTTAAAACTAATAATAATTGCTTTTATTTCAGATATTCTTCTTTTATTAGAAACGCAAAAGTGATTTTGGCTTATCAAAATTGCACGTATGTCAACACTATTGGTAGACTTAAAAATATTATTATTACAGGCAATGCACGGCTCAAAAGTTTTTAATCATCCGCCACTTGATGTTGCAGGCGTAGCCGCTAATTGTAAAAAAAGGAAATACGTAACAACAGGCGGTCTCTTCCTCTTTTTACACATTGACTATATAGAATGGTCTTGCTTCATTGTCATCCACCGAATAAATACACTATTTACTGTAAATGGTAATTTTTTATGATCTATAATATTCTTTTAATGTTAGAATTAATATTTTTAATATATGTTTATACATTTTGTGATTTTTTATGGAAAATTCATCAAATCTATACATTACTGTACCATACGAACTACGCATGGGCAAAAATACTTTAGACGGAGTACCGCAAAACCCACGAAACAGCGAAGATACCGCGATAAATATTTTACATTAACATTTTGAAGTAGCGAGGAACACTATAATACGATACAAATCCCGTGGCTTCAACCATAATAATCATTAATTATGCAAAGAAACTAAAAATACAGATTAAGGGCCACATACGTCATTGCGCGAGAGCGTTGCGCATTAGTGGTGTAAACACAGTTATGCACGTGGAGCTTCTTGCGTGTTGGTGACAGTAAGTAATGTATGACTTTAATCCGTAATTGTAACTCATAAAAACCAATCATATTATGGGAATATGGTGTATATTACGCCTGTTGGTCTGCTTTCTGGCTTGCAGGCATGAAAACAAACAGTAGGCTAGAAAAAACTAGAGGTGCGAAAGTTCCGTTTAATAATAGCAGAATAAGCTGTTTTCTTATCTGTCTTTATTCTCGGTTTGCGATCTTTAACCAAGGGGCCATCTACACGGCCGCGACGATCCTCGTTGCAACTTTAAGGGTTTGCCAAAATGCAGTTTTCTGTCCGCAAACACGAAACGCACATTATACAATAAATAATGATTTCACATCAGTAATGCAATATTAATAATAATAATAATAAAGGGTTTTCAGTTATGCAGTGAACAAAGATTATTTGCTGACAGACTCAAAACCCAGTTCATGTGACTTCGTGTCAAAATGCAGCTAACAATGTGGTAAGACTATGCCATTATTGAAATATTTTTACGTTATGCACTATCTTTTTATAGATTATTAATATATCCTGTATTCAAAAGCAGTATGTTATGTTTTATATATTATTTTTAATTCAAGGTTTTCACTTTCCATCCTTGTTTTTTACATACATCAATAATTACTATATTTTCATCTATAATCAGTATAGTATAATGTGTAGTTACAGTGCTTCGAACCCACCCCCTAGTTGTAGGGACTCCGTCCCGCCCCGATTCCGCCCCCACTACACCACATAAGGGCCCAGAGTATGATAATTTTAACAAATAATTGTGATAGTGGGAGTACATCCCTTTGCCTGTGTGAAATTTTAGCAGTGTAAACACTTGCTTTTAACATTAGTTAGCTAAACTAGGGCTGAGCATTGAACGCTCAAGTTCGATTCGAACGAGTTTTTAGTTCGAATTTGACCTAAAACTATTGATTCGAACGACTCAGCACTTCAATCACATTCGTTCTTTATCTTTAAAGCGATTGAAAAATCGGCATAATTTATTTGTGAATTCTGTGCGCAATTTTAAACAAATTATTAATGGTTTTACTGCTGAGCAAAATCGAGTAATATGCATGATCTTTATAAGGCCAATTTTTACGGATGGTTCGAAAATCTTTCAATCTCAATTCGATTTCGAAAGTCGCAAATTTGATTCGATTCAAACCCCTTTCTGGTAGAGAATGTCCAATCCTACTCCAAACTTCAGCATATTTTTTGTACTGCCTGATACGTGATAAAAAAAGCTCCAAGACAAAACTGCTAAATTCTGGCCTCGTAGGACTAGCCAGTTTGCCTATTATTATATAAGTTGTCAGTTATGTTGTGGTTCGCATCGTTCTGTCAGAGCTGCAGCGTCGACTGTGGCTGAGCAGTGCGATCTTTGAACATCTCCAGGGCGTTCGCCCAGGCAACAGGAACTCCCTCTCTTCCTCCCTGGAGCGATACGTTTGGCACCAAGTTGGCTACAGTAGCCGCCTTCGGGGCTCCACTCCTGATTTAAAAGGTTTACTCCTCTACACACGGCCGTTGGGTCACTTGACCTCCTCCCATTGGCTGCTTGTGCAGTTCTTCCGCCTAGTGTCGAGATACAGTGTGGGAATCCCCAAGCCTACAGCACTTGGTATTCCTCGGTGGTCACCCGTCCAAGGACTAACCAGGCTGTACATTGCTTAACTTCGGTGATCAGACGAGAACTGGTGTTTTCGACATGATTTGGCCGTAGTTTTAAGCCTGTAAATATAGTGTAGATGTTCTTAAGTTAAAAGAACAATAGCTGCAGGTTTGTGTGCCAAAGGAATGCTCATAACTACTTATTTTTAGGAAACGTGTAAAAACTTTCGATGGATAATGCTTATGCTATCGAGCCGGTAATAGAAGTGGAGCGGAAATTTCCTGTCACAGACAAATGTGTTATGCAACTAGAGAGTCTTGGCGCTAAATTAATAAAACGGCAAAGGTTTTCCGACATTTATTGGGATACTAGCAGTGCTGCACTAATGACACGTGACTTTTGGCTGAGGCAGCGAGATGGTCTGTGGGAACTTAAGGTTCCCACAGACACACAGCATGGCCTGACCACTCAATATCAAGAATTAACAGCAGAGTGTGACATTGTCGCTAAATTAAACTCGCTTTTAGGCGAGCGTAACTCTTGCATTAGTGTTAAAGATCTAACGACTTCACAATTAAAGCAGATCGCTTCGTTTACAACATTCAGAGATTCTTATCTCGTGGAAGGTCATATCAATGTTGATATTGATGAAACTGATTTTGGATACAAGGTTTGTTTAATGGACAACATAGTCGCTACGATTATGTGTTACTGTTGTTTGAGTACAGTAAGTCCTCGCTTAACAACTCCCCACTTAGCGACGTTTCATTTCTAATGTCACTGAAGATCTGACAGATTTTCTCACTTAACAATGTATGGTTCGCTTTAACGACATTTTTTCAAAAGCCATTTTTTTCTTTTACTCAGTGAAAAACATTAAAACAGCATGTATTGCATTATTCTTGTTGCTGTACATAACAAGCAGACCAAGCATGAAATTGTCCTAACATCGTCCCAGCGCAAGGCTTTCACTTTACAGTGCTTAACGGCTAACTACGTAGACTTCAATGTTAAATAAAGAGAAACCGTTAGCTAGGTGTTGGTAATAAAAATGGGTAGTTTCAAACAAAGGGACTGGTCAGTAAAAATATGAATAAAACTCATAAAACATTTACTTTATATAGTTGATTAAGCAGCATTGATGTTTGCTTCTGGAACATGTCTCAATTCTTTGACAGTGCTAAGTGTGGAACTCTTCGTTTCGTTTAATGACGTTGCGCTTAACGTCGCATTTTGCTGGAACGTCGCACTAGTGTCGTTAAACGAGGACTTACTGTACTGCATGTATTTCATAATATTTATTTTAACTATGTATTGGGCAGTACAGAGATTAACTAGAAATAAAAAAGCTAATTATTATTGACGAGCAACCAAATTTTGTTTTAGAATCGTCAAGTTATTCTTCGCTTAGATAAGCCCTGCAGATCACATGGTACTTACAAAGCTGGAGCCAGCAACACCAAACTGATGAAAATTTAGCTGTTTCTTCTTATGTTTGTTTTTAGTTTATTGGCACCTAAGAGTGTGGTCCGGTCATTTTTAAATTTATGATTATCAGTATGACTTAGTTATGATTTTTGTTTACAAGCATGATTACTAGTATGACGTAATTATGATTTTTGTTTACAAGCATGATTACTAGTATGTCTTAGTTATGATTTTTGTTTACAAGCATGATTACTAGTATGACTTTGTTATGATTTTTGTTTACAAGCATGATTACTAGTATGACTTAGTTATGATTTTTGTTTACAAGCATGATTACTAGTATGACTTAGTTATGATTTTCGTTTACAAGCGTGATTACTAGTATGACTTTGTTATGATTTTTGTTTACAAACATGATTACTAGTATGACTTTGTTATGATTTTTGTTTACAAGCGTGATTACTAGTATGACTTAGTTATGATTTTTGTTTACAAGCATGATTACTAGTATGACTTAGCTATGTTTTTGTTTACAAGCATGATTACTAGTATGACTTAGCTATGTTTTTGTTTACAAGCATGATTACTAGTATGACTTAGCTATGTTTTTGTTTACAAGCATGATTACTAGTATGACTTAGCTATGTTTTTGTTTACAAGCATGATTACTAGTATGACTTAGCTATGTTTTTGTTTACAAGCATGATTACTAGTATGACTTAGCTATGTTTTTGTTTACAAGCATGATTACTAGTATGACTTAGTTATGAATTTTGTTTACAAGCATGATTACTAGTATGACTTTATGATTTTCGTTTACAAGCATGATTACTAGTATGACTTTGTTATGATTTTTGTTTACAAGCATGATTACTAGTATGACTTTGTTATGATTTTTGTTTACAAACATGATTACTAGTATGACTTTGTTATGATTTTTGTTTACAAGCGTGATTACTAGTATGATTTTTATGATAGTTGATATTAGGTGGCAATATTCTATTGGGTCAATGAAAAAGAATAAAAGCTCAGATATTTTAATGGATAGCAAAACTGATGCAAAATTTAGTCGTGTTGGTTTTCTGTTTGCACAATAAACAGTTTAAAATGAGAAACTGGCTGCAAACCGTTACGCTTCAGTCATGGACTTGCTCATATTTTCAGTTTATAAAAGTTTGAAACTGAATTGTCCAAAATTCTGACGAAAAGCAACAAGTAGGGCTATAGAAAACATTCAAGATCGGCACTTTTAGACCTGACTGTTGGTGTAGCCATGAATTGATATTTTTGTGGTCCATTTTGTGAAAAGCAATCTCATGTTTTCCGTTGTTCCAGCACGTTCATTTTACAGCAGAAATAATCTTTTTCTGTTTGCTTTTTCAGATTGGTGAAGTAGAAATTTTAGTATCTGACCAGAATGAGGTTCCAACTGCACTGAGTCTAATAGATGAGTTAATAGTAAAACTTGGTAAATGTTATTATATTGCTCAATGTTTTGTCTTTGTTTTAACAAAAATGTCTCTGCTCTACAAAGCGTCATATTTTTATTGATCTTCATAATCAGCTAAGTCTCAGACTTGTGTCACCTACGTACTGCCTTATTGCATACAGAGCTTCTGTTAGCTGTAGTTTAAAACTTGAAAATTTTAACTCCCAGATGACTGTTAGGTGCAGCCATTATAACGGTACGTCGTTTGACACAAGTTTAGGTAACATAGCATAAAGTTTGAAAAAATAATTAGAGCATTCATAGCACACATTTCACTAACTAACTTAAATTACTTTATTTTCTCAGTAAGGTCACTAACATGTGTTTTTGGTACTAGGTGGTGTGAACATTTTAAATTATTAAGAATTTATACATAAGTTTGATAAAAAACTAAACAAAAATATATTTTTTACTCTCCAATAGCTTAAACTGTTGCAGTTCAACTTAAATTACTCTAATTCATTAATTTGTTAAGTTAATATAAATTTGTATTGGTCCATTCATTTAAAAACAAAATCCATTCTTATTGTTTTGCTTTGTGCGAAAAGATTAATAAATTTCTCCTTGATCGACACTGTGTTACCGACAGTGCTTTCTCTACTTAGCGTGCAGCATGTTATCTCAGGCATATGCGCATAACATCCAAACACCACGTTGCCGGAGCTGTGACGCACACGGTTCCGTCACGCGCTCTGATTATATAGAAGGATTTTCAAGTATGTACAAGTATAAAGAAAGATGTAAAGAAAAAAGACACTTTATGTTGAATATGAACGGTAATATCGAGTGAAAATAGGGGGCGCTGCAGCTCCACAGTGCATATACGCTAGCTACCGCTGATTCAGGTCATAATAAGTTGAAGGTTGAAAGGATGAAGCTTCTGCATATGTAAAATAAGCAGGCTTCTAGAGATTTTGTGCATAATGTCAAGTGCCAAGTGTGCAATCGTCAAAAAAATACAGTAAACTATGTTTAATTCGAACTGGTATTCTTGTGTATCTCGAGCAAATATTCTGGAACGGATTTTCCCTTTGACACACATCATGTAACTCGAATTATCTCGTAACTCGAACTGAATTCCTAGTACAATTCTTAAGAATCTGAGTGAAATTACCTTGCTTATTTCGAACAACCTCCCGAGTGAAAGCATGCACCACATTACAATTTTAACTGCTAATTTCAGCAAAAATAGTGAGATTTCTTGTATTACCTTAGCAGAACGGTGCACTCAGTATGGCTTAACGAACGTGGTTTATTATAATTATTGCAGATTTCCATTAACCATGCTACTCAGAATACAATAGAGTTGGAGCAGTTATTTTATTTTTGATTATTCTTGAAAATTGTTGTTTGATGTTTGATTAAAGGCTCAGTTTGTCATTTTCACCAGCTGTAGTATTACTAGTGTATTGTCCAACATTGATGAATGACTCAATCTTGTTTTTTTACAAATATCGCCCAACTCGAACTTTCGCATAAGTCGAACAAACTTTCCGGTTCCGACGTGTTTGAGTTGTACATAGTTTACTATAGTGCTAGTTGTATTTTGTAGGAATTGGTCAGAAGAGAACAGAAGGAAAGGTTTTGCATTATCTATCATCACGCAATCCTTCTTTATATCAGAGAATAAGTGCTCAGACAGCAGGGGTGAATGAAGATAAATGATCACAGCTTCCATGATTAGTAAGTTGATGACACTTTTAGAGTTCTAACATTGTGAAAAGTGATTGTGTTTGTGTCTGTAGTGATAATAAAATACTGATAACTAATGATCTATTTCCTATTACACTGCCGTTTTCGTTTAGGAAACAAACAATGGTCTATATGGCCTACATACTTCAAGTACCGTATTTTCCCGTGTATAAGAGACCCTTTTTTGCTCAGAATTTTCACTTTAAAAATCGGGGGTCTCTTATACATGGGAGTAAGTCTTTTCAATAAGATGCATAAATTGTGACACTAATGATTTTAAAGAAATAAGTGCTCTACAACTGTTTTGCGTGTCGCGTTCGACTATGAAGCGGTTGTAAGCAATACAAGCATCGTGACACAGGCATTATCTCCTCGTTTTCTCTTTTCCTGTTACAGGTTTGCAGGTACGCACTTTAATATATACCAGTACTCTTTTTCTACAACACATTAACTGGTTTTATTTTGTTTTCAGTACCGCACTGAGTTGAAAAAAGTTGTACTTTACCCTCTAAAAATGTCCGTCTGAAAAAACTTTTTTCCAGAATTTTTGCCTAAAAATTGAAGGGGTCTCTTATACACAAGGGTCTCTTATACACGGGAAAATACGGTAATTAAGAATGTCATATAACATAATACTCTATATAATAGCTACCAACTCAGTTACTGTAGAACCAATATTGTCAAACCTATCATTAGTGGACCTAAACTGTGTAACTCATTACCCCTTGATGTAAGGTACCAGTATAACATTTACCACTTCAAATCATCAGTAATGTTTGCAGCTTGTATAAATTAGTCTTCATAACCTCTTATTGTTCCTGCGTAACACACATGGCATGACCTTGTGTTCAGGGGCGCCGTGCACCAAAAAAATTGGTGGGGGGGGGGGGGGGGCGACTGTATATAATGGCGGAACTTAAGTGTTTAAAAAACGTATAATTTTGGAAAAAAATAAACAGTATTTTGCGTGCAAGAAAAACGATTTATTTATTCCCAACTGGCATTTAACTTAAAGCTATAGCAACGGAAACTTAATTAAAATTTAATTAAGCATTTATTAGCTGTCAGGAATCCGACGCAGAACTATCGACGCAGAACATCACTCCAGAAGAGCTCAACCACAGACTTCAACCACAGGGCTCAAAATCAAGCCCTTTTATGCTGCAAACTCGTGGGAAAGAGTTGCTAAGGAGTAGCAAAGAGTCGGTAATGTCTAATCAGGAGGTGGCTCATCAATTTGTATCTCCCAAACCGACTCTCTGGTACTAGGCTAGCTGGACAAACTGACTCTCTGGTACTAGGCTAGCTGGACAAACTGACTCTCTGGTACTAGGCAAGCTCAACATGACTTCAATGTTTGCATTGTTTTTGCTCTGTTATTTCACTTATTCTCTATTATAACACACTGCTGAAAGAAGCTCGAATGCTAACTGAGCCGTTTTGTTAACTAACAGTCTTTTGTGCAAAGACGCTAATGCTACTCAACGAGCTGCTTTGTTAACTGTTCCTGCCTGCCTCCTGAATAGATTACATGCAAACAAATTAACTACATCCTGACTTTCAGGTAAACACGTACTCATGCTCATACTGTTCCCATTTATGGAGCGCTGGCCCGCTATTGCGTGTCAAAACGTCGGAAATAAATTTGCTTACCGGCCTCATTACGAGCCGCTGACGCCCTTCAAATTTTTGACATTTTCTAAAAAAATTGGGGGGGGGGGTCGGGCTCCTATGGCACGACGCCACTGCTTGTGTTCTTTTCCGAGTAGAACCCAGAGTACTTTCTGATCTCACTGAGCTGAATGATCTTCACAAGCCACTCTTCCTATCCTTTTGAAAATTCCTTTATCCGTTATTTTTGTCCTTGTTTTGTCCAACTGCCCAAAACGCTCATTTTTATCTTTCTCTTTTTCAATTCTTTGGACATATCTATAGTAGTGCAAGCGCCTAACTAGTTTTTACTTCTGATTCTTGTTGTCAATGATGTCATAACCTAATCATTATTATCTGTACATTTTTTCATTGCTTCCATAGATTGTATAAGTGTATTTCCAAATAAATAAAAATTAAGAAAAAAATTAGATTTTTTACAAAGTGTTGTTACCTGACTGGGAATCTTAGCTTTACAATGACTAATGATCCAAGCAGTAACCTTTTCCTTGTGTAATATAATGCATATAGTTTGTTATAAGTATGTAGTATTATTGTCCAAGTCAGTAGATTTGTTCTTAATCAATAAGCCTAGAAATAATGAAGTTGAACTCAAATCAAAATGTATTTAACTCCTGTTGTTGATTAATTGCATTATTAACCCAAAGTTTTTTATCATTTCATAACAAATTTGACCTGTATTTCACATAAAATCTAAATGCTATTTTTAGTTTAATCAAGATCGACCTTATTTTGTTGCCCGCTAATTAAACTACATGTATATTCTTTTCTCTGGATTATATAGCGAATGTCATAATTTTAAAATTATTAAAGTTTCCTAAATTAAACTGATAACATTAATTCCCACCAGTGTCTAAAAAAATCTTTTTATCTATATTCGGTAAAGGATAGCAGACTAGGTGACTTTATAGTCTTTTTGCTATCCTTTCTCTAGTTCTAGATCTATCTATACATTTTAACCATTTTTCAAAACTTATTAGAGATTCTTTTATTAATCATATTTTATTGTAACACTATAAAGAGATAAATAAATTGAATTGAGTTGAATTGAATAGTCTTTTCGCTATCCTTTCTCTAGTTCTAGACCTATCTATACATTTTAACCATTCTTCAAAACTTATTAGCGATTCTTTTATTAGTCATGTTTATTGTAGTATTATAAAGAGATAAATAAATTAAAATTGAATTGAATAAGAATGCCAGAGTTGTTAGACACGTGATCGTGCATTGACACATTCATGCTAAGGTTGGTGAACATTCTAATTCTCAGTATTTCTCTGTAGGGCAGAAATTGTGCGTGTTTTTGCTTCAGACGTGCCGCCATCTATGCCATCCGCATGAAGTTGTGGAGCGGAATTTGTACCAGGTGGATGGCTGCTAACCTTGCCTCACCAAGATACCCTGTAAAGCTCCACTGTTATGCCCTGTGATTAGACAGACAGCTCTGAAGCCCGAAAGCGAAAGTCAGACAACATCAGCAAAGTCGCTGCCAATTGTCCAAAGAAATAAAATTTTTATATGTGTGCTTGCAAATCAAAACCGCCCATAAGGCTGCATAGTTAAAACATTAAAATATTTCAAAGTAAAATGCAAAAAAAATTTGGTGAAATTTTTCGTTTTTACGTAAGTTTTTCGTAAGTTTTTTTTGATTTTCATAAAAACAAATGCTAAATGTATTGAACTTTTATATTCTAGCATCAAATTGTCAAGAAAATGTTCAATAAATACTAAAAATTTCATTTTATTGCTCCTTACTCACTTCTCTGGTAAGACTAGTATTGCAATTGTAAAGAAATTGTGTTTTCAAACTCCGATAGTAGCTTATGGACCAGTCGTTTTGCTTCGGGTTTTTTCTGTTGCCAAACCCAGACCTTCGTCTGGAAGAGCCATCTATTCAATTTAAACAACATGTTCTTACAAAGTCCATAGCAACCAACATTTGTACGGTTGCTAAGTGTTTTGTACAGACACGACAAAAAACAATGGCTAACTTTAACAGTGATTTTCTCAAGATTATGTTTTTCACTGCATAGCCTGCACCTCAACTTCAATGTGGATTATCTCAGCTTAGAAATAACATAGACAATTGAGCGTGGTATCAAAATGATGTTCATGAAATAGAGATTCAGGATTTGTGAATAACATGCACTTTGCATGTTTCCTCAAGCCTGGCTTCCTCTGTTCGGGAAGCCAGTTAAGACTTTCACGCGTTTTCAAGACAGCTGGTAGGGTTTCCTGATGTCCGGAAGTTTTCTTTCAAATAATATGAGCAACTTTCCTAGTTGATGTGAACATTTTTGCATTGCAAACATCTCGCAGAAAAAAATGCCGCAGGAAACATGACACGGATAAAAATCTCACAGGACAAAATGGCACAAATGGAAAATTAGTATATAAAAATTTGAATATTCACTCATTAATAATTATTAGTTTGAACCATTTTTCTTTCTGACATAATCACTTGTCGAAATAATTCACTGCATAATCTGTGTATTCACTTTAGTGACTCTTGAACGTCAATTGTATTTGCATTCTAATCATGCTTGATGTATTAGCAGTGTATGTAAGTCACACATGAGCTGGGTAATTTTTTACGTTTTAAGATGAGCGACTTTGACTTCAGATGATTTTTGATATCCAGCATATTTTCCCAGTGAGCCTTTTCACACTTTCGCTGTGCGCATACGCAGTTGCTACCGGTCAAAGGTTAAGTGGTACTGCAGCGACAAGTCTTACCTATAACCGTCTCGTTGTGACGTGTGTAAAGCAAAGCTGCATCAGTTCAGTAACTTTGGTTGTTTTACGTTGTTTTGGTGGAGTTTACTTAATTATGCATTAGTCAGTGCGTAGAGTGATTTGCTAGCAGGGCTTGCTTGGGAAAAAATGAACTAGTTAAGGTTGTGCTAGCTGTTAAAACATTCATTCATTCATTCATCATTCTTTTCATCATTCTTGATCATTGTTTAATCATTCTTTTCAGTTACTTCTTTGTAGGACAATCGTTTCCTGGCACCCCTTGTTGTAATTATTGGTCTTCCACGTTATGCTATTGTTTACTTAAGACTTTGTGAAAGTTATTTATGAAGTTGAAATTGAACACTTGTAGAAACAACTAAACACAAGATTACATGTTTGCACAAAACTAAAACACTTTCATTGCACTACATAGTTATATGTAACATGACTGCTACACTGAGGAACAGAGTGTCCTGCAGTGTACACGAATGAGTAGACAGTGGCTAGAAGTGGAATCTAGCCAGTTTATATATGTAAAGAACTATGCAAAAACTTGGCTTCACATATCCCATTACAGTAAAATAGGGGAGATCCAGTGAGTTTGAATATTCACTGGACCGAACAATTGTAGGAAGGGGTGAATTGAACTAGTAAAATGTTAAAGTGACTAATCAATAGATGGCAGCACCTAAAATATACAGTTACAACTTTCACAGACTTTACTGTGAAATTTCCATAAAGTTTCCTTGTACAGTTACACGAAATGTGAAAATATTTGAGCTATAAATGTTGGCATGTATTATAGTGTACATACGTTTAAATATAACTGCTTTAATGGCTTGTAAATTATGGATTTGTACGAGCTTATCATAAACGTTAGTCTATAGCGAAATCATAGTCCAAATGCTGTAAATAAGGCTTTTACTGATACTGTACAGATATAAAGCGTGATTATTTGATTTTTTACATCAGACATTACATACTAAATAATATATACAGCACCTTTAACATGTAATGTTAAGAATGTGCTTTGTAAGATATATTAACAAGACTTGCACTGATAATCAAGCATAGCTTGTCTAAATTAACATTACTTGTTTATATAAACCCTCTAGGTTTCGTAGTAGATGTTAAATATTACGGTTAGTCATTAATGCATAGCATTATCATACTGTTTTTAATACTTAGCAGAAAGCACTTCAAGTACAACGCAGGGTTAAGCCAATTGACATCCCAAACACGCACAGTATGGCATTTCGTGATGAGCACCAACTATGCTTCTGCTTTTAAAAAACTGTTTACTGTCTTATATTTTTTTTAAATTTCATATGTCGACAACCTAACATGAATAACCGAGTACGCTAACTAGCTAAATTTACTGCAAAATTATTATTAATATTAGTAGGTAATTTGTGAAAAGCTTCCTGTAGCTAAATAAGATTTCTTTAATACTAATATAATAAATTATATTCTCATACAATTTTTGATGCATATTTTTTTGTGTTGCTGATGCAGTCAGTTATGCGGGGCTCATAATTTTAGGTCTATGAGCTCAAAAATGATGCGATGCTGAGCTCCTAACCATGATGTCTTACATTCATGAATTTGTACAAACCTCATAACATCAGCGTGAGGTCTCTGTAAGCTCATGACGTCAGTTCAGCATGATGTCATTGCATGAAGTCAGTATCATCTAAAAACATGGTTACAAATTTAGCTCAGCATGAGTTCATGATTTTGATCTATCTCCTTTTGAGCTCATGCATAAGGTCAGTGTAACATCACTGTGACATCAGATTCTGGACAGGTTGCAAGCCAAGACCTGTATTGTGATATACGTACATTTGTACATAACTTCTTTAATGGTTTCACCATTCTTGACCAGTATTGCATTAAAGGTAAGATCTCGATCTGTTACCTTTTCACTGATGCACTTTTCAAATTGACGTCACGTCAAGAAGCACGGGGTGTCAAAAAATCACCATAGCGGGCACTTTTTGTCTGTTTTTTTTGGTAAAACTATATTTTGGTACAACTATAATTTTACAATATTATATAACTTTTATATGGTGCAGTTAGTGTTTTTGCTGTGCAGGACAACAATAGTGAGTTCAGTATCGTGTTAAAAATTTGAATGTAAGAGCAAACACTGCAAACCTCATTATCTTTAACTCTGATTATGTAGATAATAAGCCACTCGTCTGCGACTTTTTTGTTTGTGAGTGTTTTTTACATGTTTTAGTATTCAGTCTGTAAAAACGCAAATACAGTCTAGCCTCGTTATCTCGCCCCTCGTTATGCCGCCAAACTCGTCTCTCGCCATAGAAAGTACCGGGACGGATTTCCTGCTTTGATATTTACCTCGTTAAGTCGCCACCCTCGCTTCTCGCCCTCGCCACGTCATGCTAGGATGAGTGCTATAATATGCTACATGTACGTTATAAGATCTTGGGCTCACTCCGTCATCTAGGTGCTGCTGCGTTCTAAAACATGCCACGTCCCATCTGTTGGTGCCACACATTCCTGTCCAGTGCCGCCGCCATTCCCACGTTGCAACATCCATAAAATCTAAAGTTGCCTATTTTAATCTTAGGTGTGCCATTTTCCCTATTTTTCATGTGCCATTTTTACCTGTTCCATTTTAGCTACTTTTCCATTTGTGCCATTCACAAGCCATTCACAGTCGGGTTATATTCGGAGTGGTTAGCTTCAAGTGTGATGTATATTAAACTGTGGTATGTGCATATACATCACACTTGAAGTTAACTCACGCACTCGAACTGCAAGGAGTACTATGCTGTTATTATTATAAAGTTTCATTATTGGCTTGTCACTGATCAAATTAAGGTCTAAATTCGCGAGCATAAATGCTTACACCTGACTGTACCTGGTCGAGTGCGGTTAACTCATTGATTGTAGATTATTATTATACTTAAGTGCGACTGACCAGTTAAGTGTGCATAGACAAATTATCACTTGGCTGTACCTAGTTGAATGTGGTTTACTCATGCGTGATTGACACATTTTGGCTCCACCCTCGATATCGACTCCTGCCTCAGGCCCTTTCAACAATTCTAATTCGAGTGACGGTGTTTTTATCACTCGACCATGTTTGGCTCAGTGCGGTTTACTAATGTGCGATTGGATGCTTAACAAACCTCATTGCCCAACATTAAGCTCTATTGGAATTTGCGCTGATCCAGAATTTCACAAATCCACAAAAATGTACAGAAATTGAAGAAACTATAAGTACGTGCCAATAGTTTCAGAGTTATTCAGTGCTTATGTATTTTGTCTCCTGTTTCGGATTGTTAAAGAATCCCACCTTATTAAAAGAGCAGATTCACATCTACCCGCATTACATAAACACTTATTAAAAACAATATATTTAACTCAAAGCCTTAGGAGGAAATCGAAAAAACTGACCGATGCCCAGTGTTTTTGATCCCTTGGACTATTGCATTTCACTAAAGCTGCTGTCAGCACATCCACTGGTGTGGGGTGATTCTTTGTCCGGTTGTCCTTTGACCTGCAGCCACCCCAAAGCCTTAGGAGGAACGAAAAACTGACCGATGCCCAGTGTCCTTGATCCCTTGGACTGTTGCATTTCACTAAAGCTGCTGTCAGCACATCCACTGGTGTGGGGTGATTCTTTGTCCGGTTGTCCTTTGACCTGCAGCCACCTCAGTTACTTACTCGCGACTCTGGCCCTCTGCATTTGCGAGTTAAAATAAATTAAAACTCGATGCCTAATAATAAAATAAAAAAACTCAGCGTAAAACATTTTTTTTGTTTTATTTATTTATTTTTTTTTCTCAGTAGCAGTTAAAATTCGTCATAAGTATTTTTACATTTCATTGCAGCTGAGAAGGAGCAGCGAAAGACCTATTGGTCACTTGGTCAGCTGCCCCTTATTAAAAATACAAGTTTATTCACAGGCTCATGACATTTTTAGGTGTTTGTGTATGTATAAAAGGCAAAAGCAACAAAAATCAACTCAAAGCAAAAATGCAATTCCACTCAGAATAAAAGGAAGTTATCACAAGTAATGCAAAACGGAATTTAACTCACAGCAAAAAATTATCTCAAACAAAAACACTAGCGCTCGCTTAAAAGCGTTTTCGTCGTAATACTGTTGTGCCTACATGCTAGTTAACAAACGACCAATCAACCGATCAATTAAGTTTGTTTGAAACAAGGTTTGGCGAATTTGCATTCGTTCTGTGTAACGTAACTTGATATATATGTCTTGAATAAATTTGTACTTGAAATATTTCATAAGAACTGACTGATTATTATTATTATTATTATTATTTTGTTAACCAGTTTTGTCCTATTGCGTTTAGTATTAAATTTTATTTTGCGTTCTGAATCGCGCCTCAAGAGAAATGCTACTAGATATTTTACAGGAATTCACTATGAATAAAGTTTTCTAAGGTAGAAATAAGTTACTGCTAAAACAATTTGTAAATTTCTTAAGACAATTTTGTAATTTCACTTTAGTAAATAAGTCGACTAAGCACTGCGCTAATAGAAAATTGCTAATATCATGGATTTGCTAGCACCGAATTTCATGCACAGTAGGGATAATAAAACTAATATAAATAATATTGTTACAGCTTGTCATTAAAATAATTACATTAATTGCGATTTTATAACATAATTGTTAGCATCAATATTGCTTTTTACATCGTGTCAAACTTGGTTACAAAGATACAAATATATATATTTAAATTCACCTGCAAAAGAGGCATTGTACACGTGTTGTGTGCACTAATACAGATTTATCGTCCTCATCAACACCATTGTTAACGATAAATTTACCTGAAAGGACCAATATAATAGTTTAGTTTAGTTAAATTTTTTAATCTTTTATTATATTTTCTAATTTTAATCTAGTAACAATCGTATATTGCATTACATCAACAAAATATTTTCTTTTCTCTGTTAAAAAGTTAAGTCTTGTTAAAAGAAAATAATAATTGCACTTAAAAGAGCAAAAGCAAATAGCATAATTTCATAACATTCATAACATAGCAAATAGCATAATTTCATAACATAGCAAATAGCATAATTTCATAACATTCATAACATAGCAAATAGCATAATTTCATAGCATTCATAACGTAGCAAATAGCATAATTTCATAACGTAGCAAATAGCATAATTTCATAACATAGCAAATAGCATAATTTCATAACATAGCAAATAGCATAATTTCATAACATTCATAACGTAGCAAATAGCATAATTTCATAACATAGCCATTAGCATAATTTCATAACATTCATAACGTAGCAAATAGCATAATTTCATAGCATTCATAACGTAGCAAATAGTATAATTTCATAACGTAGCAAATAGCATAATTTCATAACATAGCAAATAGCATAATTTCATAACATTCATAACGTAGCAAATAGCATAATTTCATAACATAGCAAATAGCATAATTTCATAACATTCATAACATAGCAAATAGCATAATTTCATAGCATTCATAACGTAGCAAATAGCATAATTTCATAACGTAGCAAATAGCATAATTTCATAACGTAGCAAATAGCATAATTTCATAGCATTCATAACGTAGAAAATAGCATTTGTTTATTTGCCCATAGTAATTTAACGTGGAATAGCTATGAGCTCCATCACTCGCAGTTCACCAGCAAAGAACAGCAAGTTTGGTCTAGCCACAAATGCAGCTCTGATACAGTTCAAGTTTAACTGGGATAGAGATACATATTATTATTAACACCCTATTCTTGTTTGTCAATAACGCCATTTGACGCCCGGCACGTTCTGTCAGAAAAAAACTTAGCCCCTTAGTCATTTGCGTCGTGACTGTTTCTAAGAAACTAGCATCGCGACTGATGAGATACGTGAACATTTGTGGTTCCGCTTCGGTAACGCGTGATCGCATCCGGTCCTGGTGCTATAGAATCAACTCGTGCTTTGCATTGTCCCGCGGTATTATATATATGCTTTATGTACAAGAGACACACTAAAATACTCTGTGGTTAAGAAGTCTGCATGTTGTTTTATAAGTGACTGCTGGAATTGATAACTATGGCAAGAATTCGCGTTTTCCACTTGTTTCTGATAGCAATTTTTTGTTTGACATGTCGTGAAACATCGGCTGAGAAGTAAGTTACTCTTTTCTTATTTAATTTAATGTTTAGTCTCAAGAATTTTAAAGATTATCTTAGGTTGTTTAGCAGAACAGTCTTTGCTTCGTTTAGGTTTGAAGATTTAAACGTTGTTGATTTGCAAAATCGCTGGCTCAACTAGCCACTTTTTCATGGTTTCTGGCGAGTTAGGTATGATGCAAACAGAACATATTAACAACTTGACTGATTTAAGTTTCACGATAGACCATATTGCGTCTAAATCAGGATTTGCATTGGGAATAGTTACCGTGTTGCACTCCAGATCATTCCTCACACATAACGCTACACCACCTGAGTGTGGGTTATTACTGACCTGCAAAAAGGTTTTATAATTATTTAGTCTGCTATTTAGATCATTCTGCTGCGTAAGTTTTGTTTCTTGTGATGCGATTATATCGAACTTATTATCGTCTGCATATTTATCGAGAGCTGATCTATGCGACAAAGAGTTAATATTTGTTTGGCAGAGTTTTATAGTTTCCGAATAGAGCTCAGCCTGCCTGCCACTTTGGTTTCCTATGGTGTCAACACGTGATTAGTTTGAGTCCATGTCAGAACGAATTCAGTTGATTTAACTCTGTTATGTATGCTGAACAATCTCTAATCCATACTGGGTGAGCTTCACCACAGTTTGCACATTTAAACTGTTCCGACTTTCAGTCTTTAGTATTGTGTTTCTCAGCGCACTTACCACATTTTACATTCTTAGTACACCACTTCGCTACATGCTTATACCTTTGGCAGTTGTAACATCTTAGCGGTGATCTTTTATTTGCAAATTCTTCTACACTGCAATTCGTTTGCCCTATAAACAAGCCGTTCTTGATTGCGTCATTGAGGTCGTCGTTTTTGTCAAACATGATTTTTGCCATTGGGAGAATTTTGCCATCTTTAGTCTTAAATCTATCCATTTTAACTACTTTGTAGTATTTTGTGATGTCACTGAGTATATCTGCATCACTGAGGTTCGTGTCGAGATCTCTGATTAAGCCAGCGCGAGGGGATAAAGGGCGTCTAACTCGCGTGCCTCCTCCTAAGATTTCAGGCTTCCACTTGTTCAGCATCTCATCAGCAGTTGTTTTATTTGCTAACTGAATTTGTATGTTTCCTCTTGCTGTTCTATTTGCTAAATCAAACTTTGTGCAAGGAAAATAAACGCAAGACGTGTAATATATGTGTAGAGAGAGAAAGCAAGACATAGCCTTGAGTGGATAATAGTTCTGCGTTTTCAATGCTCAAAGACAACTTTACCGTTTATTATAAAACAAATAATGGCATACTGTGTAGCAGGATGTAGATTTTCAGAACTAAAATGTTTTCCAGTCAAGTCCAGCTGAGCGTATGTTTGACTAAATTGAATAAAACCTGGATCAAGATATAGCTTTCAGTTCTTTGTGCAAATAAAAATTCTATTTCGGTCGTTTCAAAGCAGACTTGTCCTTCTGTACAAAAATATTATTACATATCAGTATATCCTATTACAGTATTTTAGTTGTTTGAAAATTGGCTAATTTATTTGTTGTTAATTTTATTTTGTTTTAATTTATAATTTATGACAAGATTCTGTATCTGTAACGCACTATTTGCATTCCCATACCATGTTTCATATTTATAATTATAATTACACCAATGCGTGTAATTATTAGAGAGAGAGGGAGAGGGAGACGAGAGGGAGAGAGAGACAGAGAGAGAGAGAGAGAGAAAGAGAGAGATAGAGCACGGTGGAGGGAAAGAGAGGGAGATAGAGAATGAGAGAGAGAGAGAGAGAGAAAGAGAGAAATAGAGAGCACGGTGGAGGGAAAGAGAGGGAGATAGAGAGAGCAGGGGAGGGAGAGAATGAGAGAAAGAGAGAGAGAGAGAGGGGGAGGGAGGGAGGGAGAGAGAGAGTGGGGGAGGGAGAGAGAGAGAGACAGACATAGAGAGAGAGAGAGAGAGAGAGAGAGAGAGAGAGAATGTTTCATATTTATAATTACAATTACACCAATGTCGAGTATTAATGTTTTACGCCAGAAAATGAATATGAATTAGACTTTATTAAATGTCTCCTTTAACAAGTCGTACAAATATCATTAACGATGTAATATTACAGTAAATTTACTGAGATGGTGCTATAAACGGCTGGTCAGCTAGTGACCACCGAAATTTATTTTCAAAACATTGTTAATACACATTAATCATATGACAACTTTTGTTGAAGGAATTGTTTCATTGGTAACCAGAAAAACCGATTATTAGATAACACGTGACTAAGCGATTACTGATCTGGTTTTGTCTAATACAAATTTCTGTACTGAACCAGCATAGGAAAACAGGCTGAGTTCGTCTGAGACAAAAATTAAGCACGTTTAATGTAAATGTGGGTGCGACAAAATAGATCAACAGCATTTATCGACCCGGCAGACGAGCAAAATTTGCTTGATAAATTTGTCTCAGAGACTCAGATATTAATGCGCGACAAAAACAAATTTCGCGTCGTGTGCGTCCCTGCACAGTACTACAGACTATTATGACGCTTGTAGACTAGTGTTATTTGCAGCATTACGAGAAGTTCGTAAGCTGTGACATTTCTAGAAAATCTCGCGTCAGTAGCGCACCGAAAATGTCACTACTTTTCCAGAAAAAAAGAGAAAGCATAAGAAGAAGAGAAACGAAAAAATGTTTTTAAATTAGCTTCAGTACAGGTTTAATTAAAATGAATTAAACTGTTTAAAATGCAGTTAAAATGCGCGGTACACGGGGGTTTTAAGAAAGACAAACATACGCTCTTTGATTGTTTTCTACACGTTTCGGCAACCTGTAAGACAGAATCCAGCACTGAGTGGCCTGTTTAATGTAGATAGTCGTGGCGATAGTCATGCAGTCGCAATATATGGCCTCCAATCAATTATAATGCTATTTTAACATACCTCTATGTAAATTAAACAAACACTGTGGTCGTTTCTTCTCCTCTTTTCCTTCTCCCTATCCCCAGTCTTACTATTTTTTTCCATTCCATCGTGTCTACTAACCCTAACCATTCTTTCATTCACTCATCCTCCCCTCCCTTCCTTCTTCCTATCCCCAGTCTTACTATTTTTTTCCATTCCATCATGTCTACTAACCCTAACCATTCTTTCATTCACTCATCCTTCCCTCCCTTCCTTCTTCCTATCGCTAATCTTACTATTTTTTCCATTCCATCATGTCTACTAACCCTAACCATTCTTTCATTCACTCATCCTCCCCTCCCTTCCTTCTTCCTATCCCTAATCTTACTATTTTTTCCATTCCATCATGTCTACTAACCCTAACCATTCTTTCATTCACTCATCCTCCCCTCCCTTCCTTCTTCCTATCCCTAATCTTACTATTTTTTCCATTCCATCATGTTTACTAACCCTAACCATTCTTTCATTCACTCATCCTTCCCTCCCTTCCTCCTTCCTATCCCTAATCTTACTATTTTTTCCATTCCATCATGTTTACTAACCCTAACCATTCTTTCATTCACTCATCCTTCCCTCCCTTCCTCCTTCCTATCCCTAATCTTACTATTTTTTCCATTCCATCATGTCTACTAACCCTAACCATTCTTTCATTCACTCATCCTTCCCTCCCTTCCTTCTTCCTATCCCTAATCTTACTATTTTTTTCATTCCACCATGTCCACTAACCCTAACCATTCTTTCATTCACTCATTTGTGCCTCCCTAACAAGCCAAGCTTTCAAGGTGTCATGCAGCAACTCTTTTATTTGGTTAATTTGACTTCATCAAAGTTTTTTTTACCTATACTGTTTCTTTTTGTCTCAATAATATTGTATGTTGATGTATTGTATATGTATTGCTGGAGTGAAATAAATTGATTGATTGATTGATTGATTGATTGATTGATTGATTGATTGATTGATTGATTGATTGATTGATTGATTGATTGATTGATTGATTGATTGATTGATTGATTGATTGATTGATTGATTGATTGATTGATTGATTGATTGATTGAGCTGCACCGAAACATTGCTAGTCATCAAGGACAGTGCTCTAAATAGAAATAATACTGAGCTGGCAGAGGCATGTGTTCAAATGTGTATACATCTTCTTTAATCAGATATATAGCTTCAACCGGTAACATCTCCAGAACCAAACAGTCATCAATTCATTAACTTGCCAGGGTCGTAATTACTTTTCATCACAGTCTATGAGCCGCCAGACGTACCATTTCCGCTCAGCTTATCACCTCGTCAATTTGTGTAAAGGATTAATTAATATTGACACTGCAGTATGCAGGATAAAAACTGATGTTTTCTTGCACATTTTTTTATTTCCAGTTCTTACGTAATTGTGGGATCTCAAGTTATACGCCCTGGTATGACGTACAACACCGCTGTGACAATATTGGATACCGTAACGTCTAACGTAACAGTGACAGTCAGCATATACAAAAAGATAGAAGATTTCTTTCTCGGAATGGCAGGGCAGGACAAGGCATCGCGTAAGTTGTTCAAAAAATTAAGTGCTGAAATGTTGGCAATATGAAATTTAAAAATTTCATGATAAATTTCAGTCAATTCACTTTGCGTAAGCTCATGTTTCGCTCGTATCTCGATAGTAACAGTTATTATACATAACTACTGGTCAGTGATAACACTTCCTAAGTCTAAACATTGAAAGAGAAATTTATCATAGAAATTAATAATCCGTTACCTACAAATAAACATCTTAGAAATTTTAGAGATTTAAAACTTCGGAATTATGATGCTATTAATTTCTTTCATAAACATTAGTTTACGTTGTCCCATTTAATTTAGGTATACAATAATACTTTGAAAATTAGAAACATACATTTTCGAATTTGGTCAATACAATAAATTTTCATTATTGCTATGTTTAGAAGCGGAAGAGGAGAAGCCGAGTCCTGGAGCCCTCATTGCTTCAGAAACAGTTGAAGTTGCTCCTGGAATTCCCGGAAGTGTTTCTCTCAAGGTATGCTCGCTAGAGTGTAGGGTGTGTAGTACATGATATATACGTATTAATTGCTGGAGTACGTAGTTTATACTTTGTATAGATGATTGCTTTACAAGGGCGTCTCAAAATGACTAATTAAACTGTATGCAGAAAATCACCCTACTTAAATTGAGAAGTGTGGTATAGGCAAATGCTCTTCTGGCTAATTTGTAAAACGAAGAGACAAGTTATGCCTACAACTCTCTTCATTTGATTGTCGTGCCCAATTATTTCAATTTGAACTTTGGTTTATTATTCTCGTTGAAAATTAGCTATTCAAACGGAATAAAGTTGATTCTTAAATTAGGACCACTCGTTTAGAATAACTTGCAATATCATAATTTTAGTAACTTGTTTTTCAGGCAGATAATGCAGCCAAAGTAGCATTGTATTTGATATACCGTCTTTTTTATTTTAGCTTCCAAATGATTTGACACTGGGCAGTTATTTATTAGAAGTGGAAGGAAGGGGAACAGTTTCAGTAGGCGAAGGATTTGGCTTTTATAATACAACCGATTTAGATTACAATTCGAAGGGAAGGTCTGTTTTCATACAGACAGACAAAGCAACTTACAAACCGTCTGATAAAGGTACGTTCAAAAATTAACACACGATGTACTTATTTCTTAGTAATGGATGATTTACAACTGAAAGAACTGCGAACCAGAAGTTTTATACTAAATTTGGCCGAGAAGCTGAATAGAATGGCGAATGAATATAGTCCACATTCTTGTCATTCAGCAGCTTATGATTTTACAGAGTCCCAGGGAGGTACTTTTACTTCCCTGGAGAGTTATTTTGGGAGTTGTTTCTGTGCTGTTGAAAAGTGAAAGTGCTGGCGGCTCTTGCAGCAGCTGCTATTCCAGTGAGCAAAAGATCGTTAATTTTCCTAGGACAGTGAGTTCCCATAAGATACACTGGCTTAATGCCCTAAAGAGATCTTATACCTACCCTATCCGAAAAACTGTTTTATATACCAATAAAAGGTTAAACAAAATCTTTGTACTAAACAGTAGATCTCGAGATCATAATAAAGGCTTGTATCCCTTGTGAAAGCATACAATACACAAGATATATTATCATTGAGAATAATAGTGCGTTTAGGTTAGCATAAGAGTTTTCAGAAACGTACCGATTGTGTACCTGTAATGGAGATGGCGTAATTCAATACATAGTTTGTTGGACCCGGTAAAATGGCAAGATGTGAATAGATAATAATGATGCTGTAATGTGGTCCTGTGTCCTAGTTGCTGTAATATCTATTTTTACCTACATGATTGCTACATCTACAATTTTTGGGGCACCTACAAGAGGAAACCAGTGGGTCCCTATTGTTCAAACTTTTTGAATAGTGATTTAGCATTCTAAATGGATAGTGTAAACCAATTGCTCATTTTCTTCTGTCAAAATCCTTCTTTATTTCAAGCTCCCTAGCACTCCCCCTTGCACGTCCCTAGACTATTATTTACAATAGCTAGAAATACATAATTTAGGCTTATATGCGTCTATAGGGCTTTAGAAATTTCTCTAAGAGAACTTTGTTAGAAGAAACTATCTACATACGTGGATATATTTTTTAAATTGTTTGTAACTTAGTGGTAAATAGTAATTAGCCATTGATTGTTTTCTATGGTGTTTATTGCATTCTCAATACAACTACAGTTATTCTATAAACATTTTGATTAAATTTGCAGTTCAGTTTAGAGCTATTACTGTTAACCCTTACCTACGACCATACAGAGGGACACTAGATGTTGACATTAAAGATCCAAATGGAAATAAAATGGCGGAGTGGAACGGTTTAACTACAGTGAATGGTAAGCATGCTCGCTCAATAAGACAAATTATTTTTACTGCATTATGGCAGAGGCAGCTTAGCCATGTTCGTATGTTTACACCTACCCCCTCACCAAGATATTTGAATGTGTAGTACCTGAGGTGTATGCCCGTTTTGTCAGTTTTTATTATCCCGGCTTGGTGTTGCTTAACTTTGCAGCCGAGCTATTCAGTCATTTTCTCTTTTTCATTCAAGTTACAAGTGAAAAAACTTCATAAACCAGTTTGGTTGTACATTTGACAAAACCTGGATTGGGTATCAGTAAATAAAAAATTGCCATTTCGTTCAGGCTAGCAGTCATATGCGTATGGGCTGGGGGCTGCATCCCCTCCCGGATTCGGGCAATCACCAAATTTTTCGAGGACCGGCCAAATGATGAAAAATATATTTCATAAAAGGAAATCTCGAAATATCTCCACGACGACAAATGAAGTGCCCGAAATTCGGGTATTTTTTGATCATGGGCTTCAATTGATCAATTCCCGACTCGAAGTTGGCATACGCTGTTTTCGGGTTGGCGCTGTATTTTTCGAGCAAAAACGGCTCAGCCCTCCTTCAAAAAATAGGCCCGTACGCCCATCCTAGCAGTAATGAGTCAAACCTTTATGATAAACCGTATTGTAACAGTAAAAAAACATGAAATTATCGTTCTTTAAATTTTCCTGTTTTGTTCAGGTGTTGCAACATTGGATTTCATGTTAAGTGATCAGCCTGTTTTCGGCACGTGGAAAATCACTGTTAACTCTGATGTAAGTAGTTTACTGGTTTTTCTTAATATAGCTCTTTCATCAGTCAAACAGAATGAATGGAAGTCATATATAAAGTCTAGTCTGCCGACAACAAAATTGTCTATTTGCTAACATGAACAGTATAAAATAAACTCTTTTTTTGTTTCGCAAATGCAGGGAGAGGAAGCCTCAAAGAACTTTGAAGTCGAAGAATATGGTAAGTTTTTTGCCTCGCAAAATTTTACGAACTCCCAGCATAAATAACTTTTGTGTTTTGCTCGTTTTGTGGTGATGTTTAATCACCGAAGTCAAATAACCGAATCCCTAAAATTAACAATAACTTTGATAAATGAGCACAATCCATCAAAATAATGACTTTGGTGTTTTAGATCTTATCGAATGAACCGTAAGTAAACCGATCAATTTGGCTGAAATGTTGTTAGTTTAATCAGCTACAAAATGAGCTGGGTGAAAAATCAATAAGTATAATTTATTCTTTTTTCAGTTCTACCACGATTTGAAGTTAAAGTTGATCTTCCCTCATTCCTAGTCGGAGACAGTTTTGAACTTTCTGGTATTGTCAGAGCAAAGTAAGCGGTTGGCTTAATTTATGCAATAACAACAAAATTTTATTTGCGTCAAACACTTGTAATTTAATCATGATGAAGTAGGATCGGCATTCTTTAAATATGAAAATTATTTAGCGAAAAGTAATTCCTTGCAGTAATAGGACCAGTTAAACTATGTTAAAAGCATTAGAGTATGATAGGTAATTATGTTGATGAATGCTGGCATGAGGCTAGTTAAGGAGTAGTGTCACGTGAGTAAGTGATTCAGAACCGAAGCGTAGGTGTCGAAGTTCCGCGCACGAGATATAAGCCTTGTGATGCACCCGGCTCAGGGGATTGAGTCTGGGAGCTGAAGGAGAGCAGCTAGGTCAGGGAGCTTGGCATTGCTATCTGTTATACTTATTGTGTTTGATGTTTAATAAACATGTAGTTTTGTAATCAGACTCTTCATAATTTTGCCATCCGTAAAACACCAATAATCAGCTATACACACCTATTACAACGAATTATTTTTATTCTTGCGATCAAACATGGAAATTTTAGCAGTGAAAATGAATTGATTGCACTTCAGTGTAAACAGCGCTCAGTTTTTAACTTTTTTCAGATATACCCATGGTGGTCCAGTAAAAGGTAAAGCCGTGGTTTCTCTTTTAGATGGTGAGAGAAAAATCGTCACAAAAATTATCCAGGTAAAAATGTTAATATTTACACCTGTCAACAATAAAGAAAGCCAAAGTGACCAAATGTTGAGCATAGTATGCCTCATTTTCTTTGTAAGAGATTTTTGTATTCGCGCTAACGCTTGTTGTAACCAGTTACAAATTTTCAGATTGAAGGAGAAGCCGCTTTTACCTTTAATGTCCTGTCAATTCTTGGAGATGGTAGAAGAGTAACAATAGAAGCCATAGTGACCGAGGAGGCAACTGGTGTTGAGCTGACAGGTGAAGCTTACGTCAGCAAGTACCAGCATCCAGTGAAAATGACGTTTCAAGGACCTGATTACTTTAAGCCCGGGCTACCTTGTTTTGCTGTGGTATGCATAACTTTCAAAACCAATTTCTCTACTTCAATACTTATTACTTCGATACGCTTTATCAAGACAGATTGCAAAAACTAAAATTATTCTTAATTTCCTAGAAAATAAAGGAATTTGTTTTTTAGATAACGTTCGAACGTCAAGATGGGTCGCCACTGTTGGACTCAGATGCTCACGAAGTAGATCTCTCTTATACTTGGAGTGAAAAAAATCCAGATCCTAATCCAGATTGGCCAAGGTAGAATTAGAATTAAAGATAACCACCTATTATGTATAAAAGTTACTGCTATGGGCCTGTGGCTTACTGTTTATATTAAACATACTGAAATGCTTACAAAACACCAGTTTAACGTGTTGACCCAAAGTTTCTTTATTCTGAAATACAATTATTAACATTTAGTTTAATTTGCATCGAGTAGAAGAGAGTTCATCACATGATTAGATGTATTGCTATAACTAAGTACTGATATAAAAATTATGTAAACTATATTAAAATTAATTAACAATAACTTACGTTGTTAGAGCCTTTAACAGTTACAAAGACAGGAATGAGAACTCCGAGTTGCCTTAAGAACAACGACGTCACAACAATAAACTTGTAAGAAATTTACAGTCATATTGCTCATCACAGACAGAAAAATAGAGCAATGGCGGAGAGAACCAAAAGACGGGTAAAATGTCAGACAACTACTACAGCTATAGCTCACGAAAGGCCAAAATGCTAATGTATTGAAGGATATTAGGTGCTTAAATTTTAAAAGAGTGACTACTGTAAAAGGTAAAAAGCCTACTAAAATAAACAAACAGGTGGCAGCACCGTGGCAGTAATTGAAAACTAAATTAAAACCAAAAAAGGGCCTATGCACCCACTACACTTATTTTCTTTGTTGCAACTTTTTTTCGTCCTTTAAAAAAACTTATTTTGCTTGTAATAGAAATTGTATACACTATAGCTGTATCGCTGTTGTTGTTACTTTGCAATCTTCGTGAAACAGGATTTGAGCTTGCAATTTCAGTTGTTGAAATAAATAAAAAAGTTGGTGCACTTAATCAGTTAAATTGTTCAAGCTTTTGTGAAAAACCCTTTGTTCAAATGATGAATTTGACTGATTGCACTTGTATAAAATTTTCGCACGACAGTCAACTTGTTTAAAAAATTTAAAGGGTAGCAATAATAAATAATATTTACCACTCCGGTAACGATGTTGTTTTTTCATTTATTATAGTTGGGATAGGAGACACAACATTCTAAAAAGTAAGGCTGAAAATTACACAATACCAGCTGATGGACGCGTTGTGGTTCAAGTAGAAGTTCCTTTGTTGATTCATGGAAGTATTATCTTTAACGTAAGAAATTTTTAAGAATCTGGGTTTAATTCTCTGCACAGTTTTTAGCCATGTTCTGCACAGTATTGTAAATGAGAAAGTGACAGTCCCAAAAAAATGATTGTTAGGTTGCAGTTTGCTTTTCCTTCATCTGAAGAACATATTAATTAAAGAATATGTATAAGTTTAGCATAAGTAATGACATAGTGTATGTGTAATTGCTTAAGCGCACAAATTTAATTAAATGAACGAACTCGAAACCTACAAGAATCCAAACCTACCATAATGTATGAAACGGAAAGTAAAAACGTTTGCAGACAACGAGTATCAAAAAGAAAAAAAGATTCGCTAATGAGGCATTTGCAACCAGACCGTATGGTGAAACTAGTGAAATGGATGTACATGAAAAAGAGGAGTGAGTGTTTCGAAAATTTTCTGATGAAAAACCGGAGAGAAATTCTAGCCAAGAGCACGAAGGGGGGTGCAGCAGAAATTATAGAAATTTTGATTGCAGCCGAAGACCTACGACGTACAATGAGGCCATAAATTCAATCTCAAATGAAATCAACACAAGCTGTATGTAGGTAGTTAGGTATATTAAAGAATTGTATACTTTTACACTTTTTGCTACGTCTATTTCAATAAAATTTACATTTAGAAAAAACTAAACACTGCTTTGTAATTTTAAGGTCAGATATACTCAATCAACTGGCTACAGTACTGCCGTGAAGAGTGCGTCGGAATACAAAGCGGGTGTGAAAGCTTTTGTTCAAGTTGGACTAAGGAGTGCAGATCTAGTGGTAAGTAAAGATTTCATTTGTGTTATCAAGATTGATAAAAATACTTGACTGTGTGGGGTGAATTTTTTTATCTTTTCCAAAACACGAGAAATGTAATTAGAAATGTTCTTTTCAACAGGCTGGAGACCAAGCCACTTTTTTTGTGGAATCAACAGATGTGATCGACGGAGTATATTATCAGGTAGATTTTCAACTTTTTTTGTGCATTTCATACTTTCTGATCATTTTTCTGGAAACTATATAGCTAAAACGAAAGTTTTCCATAAAAAATCCAAATAGTAGGTGTAAAACGAATCAACTAATGATACAAATAATGGAATAAATAAATGAAGTACTTAATTAGTAAGCAAGGAGTAATTAGTGGGCTCACCCAGAAAATAAGCAGGTGCACTGTGAAAGGTGAAAACGTTAGTGAATGAGTGAATAATTCTTCATGAGTGAGAAATGAGTGATTGACAAATCAATCAACAAATGACCGAGTGAGTGAATAAACAAAAACAAATGAATAAAAGCATAACCGACTGACTGGCTGACTTACTGGGCAGCCAAATGAATGACAGAATAATGAAATGAATGAGTAAATGAATAAATATATGAATAAATGAAGACAAAATGGAGAGCGAACGAATTTCTTTTTATTCTGTCTTTTTTCTTCTTTTATTATGATTACCAGCCTCTGAACTTCTGTGTCTAAATCTGAGTACAAACCCTTTTGTTAGGTTATATCACGTGGAAACATTGAAGACAATGGCTACGTACCAATGGGAAATAATGAACAAGAGTTCAATATTGAGATAAGCAATGCCATGGCTCCTCGCTCAAGAATGCTTGTTTATTACATACACACAAGTGGAGAGGTGATAACTGATGCAACTAACTTTGAAGTTCAGGGCGGATTTGACAACCAGGTTAGTTGAAAAGAATATTATTATTAATAGCAATTAGAAATATCACACTTAGCATTAGCACACTTGATGCCATTTTTAATTCGTCATTTTCTTTGGCAGATGGCACAAGTGCTGCCATCACTCAACCATCAAAAATGAAGATATAGAAACAGAAGACATTAATATTCATGTTTATGAGTTAGTCCGTGTAATAGTTAAAGCAAAAGAAACATTCTTTGTAAATAAAGCTGAACAGATTCGTCTTAAAATTTTGTATCACTTACATGAGGTCTGCGCAAAGTTTTGTATCACTTACAGAGTATGCATTAGCAGTAACGCTGAAAAACTTGTAAATTTCAATACCCGCAGGGACTGTTAAGCGCAGCCATTTTAACTGTAAGTAGTTTGAACAAGTTTAGATAACAGTGCGCAAAGTTTGAAAAAATAATCAGTGCATATGCAGCACATTCTTCCCAAACTAAGCAAAAGTTTAAATTACTTTATATTGTAAGTATGAACAATTATGTGGTTTTGTTTTGGAATTAAGAATATTCTTTTCCAATTACATGGGTCTTTCAAATAGAGGTGAGCATCATGCTAAGTAATATAAGTTTGCATGGAAAGTTCTTTGGGACATACGGTAAAATTACCCTTTCTTCCCTTTTACATAGTTGTTATATTTTCCCTTTATGGATTGTAGTACAGAGAATATAATTTGGCGCTGTGTCCCTACCGCCCTACCTTCAGTAATCTATGATGGCACTTATTTCGAAAAATAGGCATTAAAATTATTAAAAGCCATGCCATTGCCGAAAAATGTAATATATCCACTAAGTGGATATTACATTTGTTGCGCTTGACTAAGCTGTACTTGAGTCATAGATGTAATATGGCTTGATTAGTGAACTAGTAGGGCAAATTAGGAAGATGGGGCAGAGGAGAGCAAAAAGAGAGTGTGCAGGTTAGCAGAATGCCAGAGTTATGGCGAGGAAATTTGTTGCTTTATTTTGTTAAAAGCTATTCTTTTTTAAATCAGTTCTAACAAATGTGTTCTTAAACCGCCTTTGCCCAGTCCACTGTCGAGAATGCAAATCAACGGCTGTCTCTTATTCGCAGGTTGCATTGCGGTTTAACAAAGAAACGGCTGAGCCAGGAGACAAAGTAAAATTGCACATCACCACAGCACCTCGGTCCTTTATTGGCATACTGGCAGTTGATCAGTCAGTTTTGTTACTACGTGGTGGAAATGACGTCACAGCAGATTCGGTGAGTTTGTGATCATTTTTCGAAATTCAAAAGACGTTTTAGAAAAATTAGCCGAAACGAGTCTTCAGAATTGCTAGTTGTAAAGGTTTATTGTTGTGGAGATCGCTGGCACCTATTAGAATTACATAGAACATTGTAGAATATTCCGTTGGAATAATCGTCTTACCGTGTGCAATGTCCTGGAACATAACTTCTGGAAGCTTCTTGGGCACGCTATTTAAGGCGAAGCAGGCCGCTGATAGAGACACATGCAGATTCACACGGATGCCACTTCTCTTGTATACTTGTATTTTCAGATACACTCAAACGTTTTCCAGATTTTCACGTTTAGTGTAATCATTTCGTGTTCCTTCATACTTTTGTGTCGTAGAATTCTCGCTTAATAAACTAGGTTAATTTGATGAAGTGTTTTCTGGTTTTCTCTACGAGCTTTCCGAGAGAAACAAAACACAATAGTTATACATTTAATATGCAGAAAAACGTTGACAAACAGCAACGACGAAAAATGCTATGTGTCTATAATCTACCATGGCAAAGTAGTTAAGCTTTATATATGTGTACTGATATTCTTCCTAATTTGGTTAAAGTTTATATAATTGAAAAAAAAGGCAATCCCTGTCGAAAACTCCATGTAAAAACACGCTTTAACTTTGCACTTCTGTCTCTGATAACTTTGATATAAAATGTCTGTGTAAATCATAGAAAAAGAGAGGAAACACGGACGTCTGTTGTAATCCTTTGCCTAGCCAAGTGAGACAAAGGCTGAAAAGTCTATTAACAGTTATCGTATGTCTAAGTTATCAGGTATGTCTACAGAAATGCATCTTTTGTAATTTGCTACACGTTCTAATAATGATTAGATCTAATATAGTAATTACTGGTAAAAACACGTCGTCTAATAATAATTTCCTTTTCGATTCAGGTTTTGGATGACGTAAGAGGATATGGCTTTGACGACGATGATAGTCTGCCTGTGCCTTTTCTCCGTTTGGGAGGTGCCCCCATACGTGCTGAGAGAAAGAAACGCAGCTTAATCCTCCTGCATCCGTGGCTCTGGTACAGCAGTTCTGACGCTTACGAGACATTCAGGGAGGCGAAACTGGCTGTTGTGACCGATACTTACCTATACAAAGGTAGATATTGCCTTTTTTAAACTTTAGATGTAGACTACATTTTAAAAGAGACAAAGACACGGTCTCATTGTAGCTTCTGTTGCCATTTACCGTTTGAGTGAGCAAAGTGCGT
>JAQGDQ010000861.1:57500-80000 GCA_030141605.1 Tubiluchus corallicola
TGAACTACTCGAAAAATTATTGTATTGTGATACATACAAATTATAAGTTTTGAATGCTCTAATTATAATTTAGCATGACGAATTTGTGTCTGATTACCTACGTCAAATGCCAATTCATGCTTATGTTTATCGTGTTTTCGAAAAAAAGCACATACCATAGTTTTTGCTTTTAACATGAATTTAATTAAATCTTGATAGACACGTCAAAATTTAAGAAGAAGCTTATTTAATTTTTCGTGATTTTACAAAATACGACAATTGTTAACAAATTACTAGTGGTGCTGCTTTCAACAATAATAGTTATTTTTATGACTTCTTAGCTCTGACGGCTCTACAGAAATCAGCACAAACGTTCCGGATACAATTACGTCATGGATTGCTAGTGCATTTGCCATAAGCGATACGTATGGCTTGGGAATTGCAGAAGAAACAGCTAAGGTGCGTTTGTTACTAATTGCAATAACTCAGTTCAAAATAAATTCGCCGTTTATGTATATATAGTTTTATCTTAAAAGCAATTAATGGCTAAACATGTAAAACTAATCAAGAATGTGAAGCATCGGATTATTCGCTTGTTGATGATTTTTCTGTCCAACTGCCTGGATACGTCATTCAGAACACCATGTATCGTTGGCAAGGATCAGTTTTTTGCAAAAATTTAAAATACAGAGTAACTCTATTGTGACGTCATTGCACGAACAACAAGAAGAACGAAGTTGACAACAACAACATAGTGTTGATGACATTATACAGTTACTTCGTGAATAACCCAAAAATTACTTTTAACATGCGCATATATACATCATATAGTCCCAAAATCCTTTACAATGTAAGGTACTTTGCTCTCATTACAGTGTTTATGGTCTTTTTTCTCGCAACAGGTTTATTCTTGAAATTACTGCCTATATGTATGCTTTATGTGTATCCAATATATGGATGTAAATATATGTGTGTGTATCATTGAACTGACGAGGCCATTCCATACCAGCTACTTTATAGCTGCTATGAAACGCTGATATGCAATGGCTTCGTAAGGAATAAAGCCATCACAATGTAGAGAGGGAGGGTCGAAAATAAAGGGCATTTCTCCTTCGTAACACTACCCTCCTCTACAGAAAATGGTTCTTCCTCGAACCAGAATGAAGCACGCAGAAAATCTTTTATTGAAAAAAATAAATTTGCTTTCAGAACACTGCCGTCCTCTACAGAAAATGGTTTGGCCTCGAACCAGAATGAAGCACGCAGAAGAAATTTTTTTATTGAAAAGAATAAATTTACAAGTTTTACAGCAGTATAAAATGTCTGTTATGCCTAAAACGTTTTTGCCATTTTAAGAGCATAACGCTTACGAAAAACGCTTGTGTCAAAATTTCCTGAACAAAAAGAATTAAGAAATGACTGTAGTTGAGGCTCGGAGAGCTGGCTCTGTCCCGGCCAGGTTCAGAAAGCGGTCTGGAGGCTCGTGGGGTTCAATTTGCCATGAAAGTTGATGTCCGAGTACGTGCTTCTCGCTTGCAAGGTGGGTGCTCCTCAACCAGATGGCTGGAGTACGTCCACAGGCTCGTAAGGACTGCATCAACTAACATAGCACCGTTGTTCCTCTTCTTTGAGACGATAGCAGATCGGGAAGCTCTTTGCATTTCTTCACGTAACTGCTCCCAAATGTACGAACCCAGCGAATTGTTAGACTGACGATAGCGTCCATATACTTTATAGCTGCTATGAAACGCTGATTTGTAATGGCTTCGTAAAGGATGAAACCATCACAATGTAGAGGGGTAGATCGAAAATATATAAAGGGCATTTCGTCTTCGTAACACTATATATTTATCATAGACAGTAATTTCAAGAATAAACCAGTTGCAAGAAAAAAGACTAATAAAGTACCTTATGTTTTAAAGAATTTTGGGTTCTAAATTGGTATTCTAAGTTCTAGAGCCTCCCCGGCTGCCCAATTAGCAATTAGTACATGAGGAAAATGAAATTATCCTTATGTAAAGTGAGGTATTTGATTCTGATTTGGTTTAGAACAAACAAAAAACTGGTTGTGATTTAATTCAGTTAAAATATCATTTTTATATATTTCAGATTACAGTATCAAGACCATTTTTCGTTCAACTAGACCTTCCTTACTCCGTTATTCGTGGTGAGGACGTCTTTATCAGAGTTCTGGTCTTTAACTACCTAAACCATGACACAAACGTTTTCCTGACACTAGGCGGTCGTGGGGAAATGTTTGAACACATTGGTGTGCCCAGCTCTGCCAAGTTTGACAGCAGAAGCAAAACAATCAAGGTACTATACATGTTATAAAAGGCATTTCTCTGACGTTCTTAACACTATGTCTAGTATCTCATTGAAGTTAAAATTGATATGTGTACTATAAATGTGTCAAATAGCTATTAATGTGTGATAATATTTATATAGGCACCAGCTGGAGAACCAACTGCTGTTTTATTTGGAATCAAACCTCTAGTTATTGGAGAAATACAACTTAAAATTAGCGGACAAACTGAAACGGCGGCTGACGCTGTTAGAAAGAATCTTCGAGTGAAGGTACAATCTAGTTTCTATTTTGATTTTTATTCGGATTTGTTGTTATAGTTAGTGTTAATACGTAGACAACGTAGTGCACATCAGTTAATCTTGATCAGAATAAAGAATCAGCTTTTTCATTTCAGCCTGAGGGAGTCACTCGCTATTTCAATAAAGCTCACTTTGTAGATCTCACACAGGAAGATAGCATCAAAGTTACGACCACAATACCATGGCTTGTCGACATCGTTGAAGGTTCTGAGCGATTGGAAGTGTCCGTTATAGGAGATTTGATGGGACCTTCAATAAAGAATTTGGACAGGTTGATTCGTATGCCGACAGGATGCGGTGAACAGAATATGATCAAGTTTGCTCCCAATGTCTTTGTGTCCAATTACCTCGTAGCTATTGATGAGTACACTCCCGATATTCAAACTAAAACCAAACAATTTATGGACATAGGTAAGCTATTCAGATTTGTCCAGTTTTTAGCACACGTAGGTTTTAAAATTATTTCTTATAATGCCTAAGAGTATCACACATTGTTTTCAGTTATCACTTGGCTTGTTTAAAATTTTTGTTTTTGTTTATTATTCAATTTACTTAATGCTATAACTCGCTAAGAGAATTAGTCGCATTCATTTACAAATAATATTGCGTTTTTAAAGGGTATCAGCGAGAGCTTACATACCAAAGAGAAGATGGATCATTTAGTGCATTTGGTAATAGAGATGATTATGGAAGCGTATGGTAAGTGCAAACAAAAACAAAGGCTTGATGATTCTTTACATTGTTTCGCAATAAACGTATACATATGCATTACATGTGCATCGATAATCAGTTTTTGTTAATACAAAATTATGATAAAATTCATGAATTCTGCGCTAGAGACCTAAGAAGCTAGCTTATGGTAGGCCACTAGAATTAGTTACAAAAAAAATTACAATATATACAGATACAATATTACAATATATACAGACATAAATACGGGTGGGAAATAATAAAAATATTATTATACTAGAGGGGAAGTTTTTGAAAATGAAAAACAACAAATCATGATTGAGTGATCAGTTATATGTTTCAAGCAAGTTTAATGTATAATTTTTTTAAAATATGGATAGCAAGTTGGCATTTTTAATAGCTGGAGCAATTGAACTCCATATGTAAGGGTCATTGTATCTAATAGAAAATTTTGTGTTGCACTGTATGTAGTCGTAGTTAAGTCTATATCGTGAAACTTTATATCTTGTTTAAAGCTAAGAATAATGTGCAAAATTCACTCTATGTGAGGAGAGCCCAGGAAAGTGTGATTATTACAAGAAGGCTTACCATCATACACATTATGTTAAATGTACCACAGGTTTGGACATTTTACAGATAAACACCAGATGTATAATAAGGTTCATAATATTATAGGTTGTTTGTATTATAGAGATGGTTAAATACCAATGTTGTTAAAAGATATAGCAATAACAAGCAATAAGCATTTCTTTGAACTGCAAAATGGCAATTCGAAAATAGGAACCAGTTAAAATTACATAACAGGTTGTAATGCTGACAATGAAGTTTATTATTTGAACAGATAATATTTGAAATTCTCGTGGTCTACGATTTCCGGTCCATAGAACAGTCATCAGAATTAGTTTGAATTGCTGATTTCTGCTGATGTTAAAATTGGTGCTACGTACGTGTTAACGGAAGTGGTGCTGACAAGCCACTGGCGTAGCAGCGTCTAGTTTTTCTGCTGGATTACTGTTGCGTTTACCTGTCTGAAGGCAGATTTCTTTTATTTTAGAATTCTGCCTGAGCAATGTCTACAATAGGCATGACAGGCGTATGATGATGATGATGATGATGATGATGACTATGTACGTGTGCTCATTGAATAGCATTTTTTAATAGTTAGCCTTACTGTAGTTAACACATGCTTTTTAACAAATAAGAGTAGTGTTATACTGAAAGTGGGTGTTCCAGAATCATTTTTATTTTCTTAGGTTGACGGCATTTGTTGCTAAATCATTCTCTCAAGCTGACAAATATCTCTTCATTGATCCTAAAGTTATGACCAGAACAGTATCATGGCTGGTTAGACATCAGCAAGCAGATGGAGTATTTAAGGAAGTGGGAGGTCGTGTGATACACAAAGAGATGCAGGTAATATACGTAAATATTGTTTGCTCTCTGAGTGAATGTGCTGCCAGCAAGCTATTTGGCACCAGGCTTTTATATCAAAAACTTCAAACTCTGTTGACAGTATATACAATTCTGAAAGAAAGTGCAGTGGTTCTTAGTATGGAGTAACTTCTGCCTTTATCGTTTTTCGGTTTTTGAATAATGTTGATACCATTTTTGTTATAGGGGCAAGCTAGCAAAGGAATTGCTCTTTCTGCGTACACTCTTATATCATTGTTAGAAGTTGATAAAAACATGCAAGATGAGGTAACTTTTTAATCGTATAATTCACTGCATCTACGAATGTTATTTTAATGAAGTTGCACATTAATTTATCTTGTTTCAAGAGAGAGAGTCTATTTGAGTTTCAAGGCAATAGCAGAAATCTTGTAATTGAATGTACCTTATATACAACAAGTATGAAAGATTTCCTTTTCACTATAAAATCACAATTTAAATTCAATTGTATAGGGTATTGCCAAGATAGACGTTTCTGGTCTTAAAGACGCAATCAAAAGGGCTGCTGACTATTTAGCTTCAAAGGTTGACACATTGGAAACACCATATGATTTAGCGCTTGTGAATTATGCATTTACATTAATGGATCATGAAAACGCTACTATTACACAAAGGAAATTTGATGACCTTGCCATAACTGAAGGTATGTTCCAGAGCTCATAACGTAATAATGTTTAAGAGCAGTTTACTAGATAAATTTCTTTTATGTAGACTAGTTCTGGTTTTTACTCTGATTTGCAGATAAGAAGATTATTAAATTAATTGGTACATGAATAAGGTGATTAATTATTAGTCGACTCTATGTGTCTATCTGCTCAACTATGTTACAGTAAAATCAAAACTGGTGAAATTATAATAACCAAACTTGACAGGGATAGGTCTGAGCAAGACCTGAAGACCAATTGCTTTTTGGTTTAAAAGGCCGAAGCCCAGGTTCACTAGGTCAAAAAACTCAAAATGAATTTTTAATCGCAGTGACTTCATGTAAGGGCATCTGTCCTTCTTATCAATGTTCTCTATCTATGAAGATAGATTCTTTAAAGCTAGACATTAAAATTGGCATAGATAGGCAAGTATTAGCTTTTGCTTTAAATGGTACTCAAGAATAAACACAAACAACTTGGCTGAAAATAAGTTACTGTGCTTGTATACTAGTGTTGTGCAGATCGCTGGCGTCTATTAGAATTACATGGAACATTGTAGAATGTTCCGTTGGAATGATTGTCTTACAGTGTGGAATTTTCTGGAACAAAACTTCTGGAAGCTTCTTGTGCACGCTATATAAGGCGAAGCAGGCTGCTGAGACAGGGACACGTTGATTCACACGGACGCACACTTACACATTCTCTTGTATACTTGTATTTTCAGATACACTTAAACGTTTTCCAGATTTTCACGTTTACTGTAATCATTTCGTGTTCCTTCATACTTTTGTGTTGTAGAATTCTCGCTTAATAAACTAGTTTAATTTGACGAAGTGTTTTCTGGATTTTCTCTACGAGCCTTCCGAGAGAAACAAAACACAACAACAAACACTAAACTTTATTTCACACAGGTGATAAGAAGTACTGGATGAACCCACAAGATGAGGAAAAGCCAGCTAGTTATTACAAGCACCACAATCACAAGTCTGTGGATATTGAGATGACTGCTTATGGTATCCTCGCGTACTTAGCCAATGATAATCTAGAGGACGCTGCTCCAGTTATGAAATGGTTAGTTAGCCAGAGGAATTCTTTGGGTGGATTTACTTCAACACAGGTATGCATATGTATTATGTTATAGAATAGGCTACTTAGTCTACTAGATGATGTGTACTGGAAAGCTAACACACATTTCTCAATATGCAATGCAGATAGTATATTTTAAGGTACAGATAGGCAAAATTAACCTAATATTTTAATGTAGTTTGTACCTTCTATGGACACACTTTATGGGTGTATTTTGTAGTAAGTTAAACAGTAATATGTTATTTTAATTAATGCATTATGGTGCCCTGTGTTAATATGAAACAGCAGTCTATGCAGTCTTATAGTTACAAATTCTGCTAATTTGATTTTTGAATTTTCTCTAGGATACAATAATTGGTTTACAAGCTCTGTCTGAGTTTGGAGAAAAAACACAGTCACCAGACACAGACATCGAGATAGATATTACCGCCGGGCCTACTCATAATAAATTTGTTGTCAATGCAGAAAATGCTGATGTACTACAAGAGTGGGTGGTAAGTAAATTGAAATCATCTAACATTTTTGCTTATAGTTTTTGTGTAAAAACTTTTATTCAGTGATGATTTAATAGATGAATGCTACACATGTGATTAACAATTGTGCACTCACTTTAGGTTGGCAGTCCAGAGCAAACAGTTTCTTTCACAGCTTCTGGAACTGGTACCACTTTAGTGCAGGTGTCATGGCAATACAACGAAATTGTAGATGATTTACCACCAGCGTATAATATATATCATCAAAAGGGTGGAGTCCAGATGAAAATATAATAGTTGTAGAAATTTGTTCTAGGTAAGGACTGTTATTGTTATGAAATAAATGAACATATTGTTAAATTATTGTGTAAACACTTTTTATTTATTGTACTCTTTCAAGATACTATAGGTTAGTTATTGTTTTGTTCTTTATAGAGAGCTGATTACATTAAAGTTTTATTCCCTTAATGTTTTTTAAAGTTTAGTTGTTCTACTTACAACCGTTTTCATGTTACTGAATCTTTTTCATAGATATCTGAATGACGGTCCAAGCGGTATGTCTGTGGCAGAAATTCAGTTGCCGTCTGGCTTCAAAGTTGATGAAGATCAGCTCAACGACTTGACGCGGTTAAGAGATTTACAAAGAGTCGAGCCTGCTGACGAAGGCAGTGCTGTCAATATTTATTATAATCAGGTATGTTTGACAGATTTCCAGAACGAAACTTGGGTAAACGAGTCAGAAAATTGGAAGGAAAAAGGAAAATGTTGTGGAGATCGCTGGCATCTATTAGAATTACATAGAACATTGTAGAATGTTCCGTTATAATAATCGTCTTACCGTGTAGAATGTTCTGGAACAAAACTTCTAGAAGCTTCTTGGGCACGCTATATAAAGCGAAGCAGGCCGTTGAGACGGGAGCACACGGATTCACACGGACTCCACTTACACATTCTCTTGTATACTTACATTTTCAGATACACTCAAACGTTTTCCAGATTTTCACCTTTAGTGTAATCATTTCGCGTTCCTTCATACTTTTGTGTTGTAGAATTCTCGCTTAATAAACTAGTTTAATTTGACGGCGTGTTTCTGGTTTTCTCTACGAGCCTTCCGAGAGAAACAAAACACAACAGGAAACATAGGAACACTTCATGGAGCTAATACCAGCATTTTTCCAGTATAGTTACTGTAGTTACTGAGTACAAAGGCTTTACTGATGATTTTAGTAAACAGCATGACAGAAGTATAAAGTTTTGTCATAGATACTCAGTAATATGGCTGTGCCTTTTCACCAAGTTTTCAAAATATTTACTTAATTTGCAGATTCCTAATGATGAGGACACCTGCGCAAGAGTGCATGCAAATAGAGTAGTTATTGTAGATAACTTAAAACATAGTCCAGCTCGAGTTTATTCTTACTATAACACTGGTGAGTAAACTGCACTTAAATTTTCACTACATTTTATAGTGATATAGATCTAATTACATTTACGTAATATAAAGCTAACATGTGGTAAATGTAACATTCCACTGTGAAATGAACACAATTTTATGGTGAAATTATAACGTGATAACATTTAGACACTTATTCAATAGACACTGGCTGATAAAAAATCCTACACGTTTTAAAATGAGTACTTTACAATCATTCTAGCTGTTAAATAGGGCCTTAATAAATAAAAATATAAACTTTCTATAAAGGGTAAGTCATGAAATGTCCTTTCGACAATGTTTGCGTCTGTAAGGGATATTATCAGAACAAACTATGCAATGTGAAAGGGGAGTACAAACCTCTTATTGTTCACTTGTTCTCGCTCTCTCTGTTGTCAGCAGGCAGTTAAATTTAGTGGTCAAGGATGTTGGGCTTGTCATTCAAAGAGTCCCAGAATCCCTGGCTGATTCAAGTACAAGCAGAGAACTCATTAGTCTGAATGGCGCCTTTACTCCTGGATTTTTGGCATTTTCTTCTTTTTGGTCAAATAATGGTTCATTCATAATTGATAAATGATCTTGAAATTAAAATGGTGTGTACAAATAATATTTCGTATTTTTCAGTTCTTCACCACCAGAAAATTTTCTGTAAATAGCCTGTAACTCTTCTCAAAAGTTTGTATTTATAACGAATCAAAGAATAACTCATCTCGTGGATTCCTTTTCAGAGGAACAGGCCATGACGCAGTACAGAATCGACAATTTACATGTTCCTGTACCAGTAGATGACACAGAAGAGGGAGTGACTCCTGATCCTTGATGTGTGTCTAATTTACTTTGCTATCAATATACTACTTTTAATAATATTTATCAGCAAAAAGTAAAGCTTTGCTGAGAGTGATACATGTAATAAGTGATAAGGTAGCATGAATTCTGCTTGTTATTAGGGTGCACTAATAAGCCTGAAACGTTATTGTGAGAGATTGTACACTTTCCTAAGAAACAGTGCAGGCTATAACAGCATCACGTCTATAGACACTGGCATTACTATAAATACTGACATTATGAAATGGAAATATATCACCATCATGAAGTGCTTTTATAACTTTTACACTTCCTTACAATACATTGATGTACTTATATGGAACGATGAAAATTTAACTGTGTGAATATTGCAGTTACTGGAGTGGCAATAAATTAACATTAGTATTTTGGACTTAATTAAATGGATTTAGTTTAATTTTTCTTACTTATTTGAAGGATTGAGATATTAAGTGAAAGTATTTAGATCTTGTATGTAATGTTAAGATTTTCTGTTAATTTTGAGGCATACTTGTTATAGTTGCTGCAAACATGCCGATAATAAAATTTTCAAGAATACTGGTATTGTATAAATATACAGCATTTTCAGCCTAGACAATAGCTCCACTTGATGGCATATAATTCTAGTTTTGAACGGAAGAATTTACTTAGAAACAGGAGCGAAATGCAGCATCCGATTTCCGAAGTGTGGATTTATTTCTTTTCTTAATCAATATCTATAGGCATAAACTGAATATAATTCCTGTAGAATTTTCACTCAGATTTTGTACAGAAGTAGTTGTCAAGGTAACACTGAAATTCCAGTAGCTAGTTGACTGATTTTTAAACTGTTTCTTCACAACCACATGGACTCAGAAGACGACGTGTAGTGCACAAAATCGCACAAATTCATCAAAAAAAGTTAATTTGAACCTCTTAATGACGGCAACTTTGCAAATTGGTTTGATCTGCCAACTCCAGCAAAAAAACAAAAACACGCATACCAAGAAATTCTCTATGCAGTCTAATTTCACAGAGAAAAATTTGCTGATTTTGGAAGTATAGTGTTGTGCAGATCGCTGGCGTCTATTACAATTACATAGAACATTGTTGAATGTTCCGTTATAATAATCGTCTTACCGTGTGGAATGTTCTGGAACAAAACCTCTAGAAGCTTCTTGGGCACGCTTTATAAGGCAAAGCAGGCTGCTGAGACGGGATCACATGGATTTACACGGACGCCACTTACACATTCTCTTGTATACTTGTATTTTCAGATACACTCAAACGTTTTCCAGATTTTCACGTTTAGTGTAATCATTTCGTGTTCCTTCATACTTTTGTGTTGTAGAATTCTCGCTTAATAAACTAGTTTAATTTGACGAAGTGTTTTCTGGATTTTCTCTACGAGCCTTCCGAGAGAAACAAAACACAACAATTTCACAGAGAAAAATTTGCTGATTTTGGAAGTATAGTCTATATGCTCTTGATACCATTGGTCAGCTATTATATTAATCCTTTTTACCATTTAACTATTGATGCGTCTGCATGCCTGTAGGTAGAAAAAAATGAACGAACTATATATCTTTCCTTAGTCAATTTCATTATTTGCACGACAATAAACTTACATAAAGTGTGACCGAGATACGGTAAAAACAGTTTGTAGAAGTGTGCAGAGCAGTCAACAGTACTTATGTTTGATGTCGGTTTACCAGCTTTAAGCTCATGTTTCTACAAATATGTACCGTTTATATCATACCGATGAAAATAAATATTATCTTATCTTATTCAACATAGTAGCTGACTTGATGACCAATTATTGGTCTTTCGCTACCCTTTCTCTTGCACACCTAACTCCTTCCCTTATGCGTAATTTATCCTGACTAATTGATAATTATTGCCTATTTGTATTCTGGTGTAAATAGAGATAAATAAAAAATGTCTGTCTATGATTATTCCCATACCTTTTCGGTATTCCATTGCTGCTTAGATGTACTGCTTACTCGTTTCAATTAAATACTGGTGACATCCCCGCTTGTTACATTCCGTTTTGTTTTAGTTAACTTGACACATTCAAATAAATTTATGCTCTGTTTTATCTTGCTTCACATAATTGGCATTGTAGATTAATTGACCTTGCAAATGTTATTGCGCAATTTTGATAAACATACCTTATTATTAACATACCTTTTTTGTAGTTTGCTTTGCCTTCCATCATATTTAATTGCACTTTCATTAATCAACACTAACGTTCCTTAAATCATATATGGAAATAAATAGGTTGAACAGCCTGGACAATGGACTGACATTGTTCTCTCTAGGTTAGCATTTGTATGTGAAGTGAATAGCTGTTGTGTTTTGTTTCTCTCGGAAGGCTCGTAGGGAAAACAAGAAAACACTTCATCAAATTAAACTAGTTTATTAAGCGAGAATTCTACAACACTAAAGTATGAAGGAACACGAAATGATTACAGTAAACGTGAAAATCTGCAAAACGTTTGAGTGTATCTGAAAATGCAAGTACACAAGAGAAGTGGCGTCCGTGTGAATCAGCGTGTGTCTCTGTCAGCGGCCTGCTTCGCTTTATATAGGGTGCCAGGGAAGCTTCTAGAAGTTTTGTTCCAGAACATTCCACACGGTAAGACGATTATTCTAACGGAACATTCTGCAATGTTCTATGTAATTCTAATAGCTGCCAGCGATCTCCACAACAATAGCTGAGAGTGTTTAGCCACCGAAGTTAAGCAATGTTGATCTGGTGGGCAAATGGATGAGTGACTATTGGATTGAATTCTCATTCCAAACAATTACTGAAACACTGACCATGGGTATTACCTCATTGAGCGAGGATACATAACAACGTACCTGCCGTCTAATGTCTCACATTTAAGGATGACCCTTAACGAGACTCTTCAGCCTCGTCACAGTGCTCACGACTCAAGTACACTCTGCCATTGAATGCTTGCGGGTTATCAAACTATGAAAAAACATTTGCCTATGCTAATCCATCGATCTAGAAGTACCTAGAAATAGAAAGTTTGTATATCTCATTAAAATCATCTTTGATAAAAGAAAAAAAAACAAGAAAGGAAAACGAATTGTTTAATTAAACCAATTAGCTTGGCTTCCTAGCTACGCAATAGAAATTTATAAGCAGCATGTATAAATCACAAGATTAAAAAGTCATAATATTACCGCTCTTACAATTAGATTATGTTTATCAAAATTGCGCAATAACATTTGCAAGGTCAATAAATTACTGGTTATATATTTAAAGTAAATGCCTAACTGTAAGCACTGAAATTTTCTTAACTAGTGAAAGATGCATACTTGATATATATATTAGTACATTGTAATACATGAACGAGTGCACAGTTCACAAGAACTATATTTGCATACATATATGGCTTGCCGACATCCATACACGCGCGCACGCACACAGTCACACAAACACATGCTTTTATTTAGATACACAGCATACATGTGTCCAGATGTTCTCATATATACACTTATAACACTACATACATACCTGTACACCCACGCATCCAAAACACAAGTGCTTGTTACATACGAATATGCACACTGTATGTATGTTGTATGTGCTGTATATGTACATGTTGTATACATGTTATATATGAGCACAAAACATGCGCAGCACATTTTAGTGCCTCATGCACGCATTATGTTTAATGTGCATAATTAACAATATTAATTACATAGCATTACAAAGAAATAAATCAATATTTGGTATAGCATGAAGCGCCACTCGTGAATCTCTAACACAGTACAAATTATATCAAATCAGTATTAACTGTACGCAATGTCAAACACAAACTAGATAAACTAGTAATCTACCAAATCAGATGTTAAGGATAAGAAAGCTATCAAAATCATCACAGCTGTAATATACTGGACAAAATAATTTGTGGAAAATTGTTTAGAAACGTTTTCAGCATAAAATTAAACTGTTAAACGATATACGATGTAGTAGATACAATATTACGCAGCGATGAATCCCATTTCCGTTCAGCCAGGCACGGCGGTAGTAGACTCAAAGCGTGTGTAACACAGGTGAGAGAGCAGATCTAGGTCGTCCTTGAGCCTGCTCCATGTGACGTTCGTTGGCACCCTTGATCTCTTCTCCTGTCCTCCAGGTGTACTGACAACAGCTCAACAATAAAGGATGAAATGGATGCAAAACACCAGTTTAACGTGTTGACCAAAAGTTTCTTTATTCTGAAATACAATTATTAACATTTAGTTTAACTTGCATTGAATAGAAGAAAATTAGTTGCATGATTAAATGTATTGCTACAAGTAAGAACTGATATAAAAATTATGTAAACTATATTGAAATTAATTAACAATAACTTACGTTGTTAGAGGCCTTAACAGTTACAAAAGACAGGAATGAGAACTCCAAGTTGCCTTAAGAACAACAATAAATTCGTAAGAAATTTACAGTCATAATGCTCATCACAGACAGAAAAATAGAGCAATGGCGGAGAGAACCAAAAGACGGGTAAAATGTTATACAACTACTACAGCTATAGCTCACGAAAGGCCAAAATGCTAATGTATTCAAGGATATTAGGTGCTTCAATTTTAAAAGAGTGACTACTGTAAAATGTAAAAAGCCTACTAAATAAACAAACAGGTGGCAGCACCATGACAGTAATTGAGAACTAAATTAAAACCAAAAAAGGGCCCATGCACCCACTACAGTAGACCTTCGCTAACTAAACAAAAGTGTAAATTACTTTGTAATGTCAATAAGTTTAAAAATGAGTATTTTTTTGGTGAATTAGTGTTGCACACTGGGAAGGTGAGTCAGTGACGTTTTTTATAGTTGGCACGAACAGTTTAAATTATTAAGAATTTTCTTTATACGTTACATAAATCCTTCAAACAGGTTAACACAATGCAAAGTAACATAACATTGAGTAAAAACTTCTTTGGGCCATAGTCTAAAAGTGCCTCCTCCTTTTATGTAGTTAAATCTTATAATGGTAAGTCTTAAATGAAACATTTAAGTAAACTTTTTGCACAAAAGGTGCAAAGGCTCTTTGTAGAAACATTTCTGCTTGTCAGTTGGTGTTTGTGTGTGCTGTATTAAGCCTTTTCACAGTTCCAGCGATTAATGATGATGATCGTGAAAAGGTCAAAGGTTAAGTGTACCAGACAACACATTTGTGCACACTTGACAAAGCGTCGCAGCCCACGCTGTTGTAATAGTAACAGTTTTAACGTCTAAGTAGAACCCTAGCTAGTTCATTTTTTGTTGTTTCCAAGTAAGATCTTGCTAGTAAATCATTCTCCACACAGACTAGTGTATAATAAAGTAAAGCCAGCAGAAAACAACTGAATTTACTGAACTGATGCGGCATACGGCTTTGTCTTACACACACGTCACGTGACGGTTGTAGTTAAGACGCGCTGCTGTGGTACACTTAAGCAACTGCGCATGCGCACAACTAAACCGTGAAAAGGCTTATTATAGGGTGCATGGAGAAAGCAATTCAGCATTTTTAGATAACACATACGTATAAATTATTACTCCCTGTTACTCCCTTTCCACTTTAAAAAACCGTCATAAAAGAAATATTTCAAAAGTATTGAGAGTAACACAGTTTGATAATGGTAATTACCTGCATTCCTTTTCCACAGTAATCTTAATATAACGTGACTACGCTCAACAGGTTATTGACACTTTATAACATGATCACAGTTTTTCTTAGTTCTCGCTCCATTTCATCTTTCACTCGCCCCCCACTTTTATGTATATATTATCATTATTTCAATTATTAATCACTACTTTAAGATTTCCACGTACAGTTTGGCCTGTCAAGCTATGCTTTTAGGCTCAAACTGTATGCGTCAAAATTATTCTGTAATGTAATTTGCACATGTATATGCTGCATTTTGTAATTTCTGGATAATAATGCATTTATATTTATATTTACTTCAGTGAAATTATCTGTATTTTTATTATAACTGTTAGATGCAGAGTGGAAATAAATAAACTTATACACGGACTACAGTATAACAAACTCGCTGCAGACGACAAGCTTTGCCAAAAATATCGCCAGTAGATCTCTCGTTAGCAACACGTCAAACAGACAGTTGAATGTTTTGCCCAGTGTTTGAATAACCTTTCTGAATTGTGCGCCTTGCATTTAATGTAAATGTGGGAGTTACAATGAGTATAGATACCGTTCTGTCGCCGTGGGTTTATCAGCGCAATACAAAAGGCGAGATGAAGCTACGATGAAAGCAAATTTTCGCCATCATTGTCAGCATCAATACTCGCCTTTACAAACGCCGCCAGCCACTGCCGCCAAGCAACGTGTTGCGCAGAAACTGAAAGAAGCCATTGGCTATAGGTGCAGAGACAAAAGGATGTGAGCGCACACGATACGAAAAAGTTTGAAAGCGTGGCTTCATCGTGACGTGGTAGTAATTAACGCGACGTACCTGAATACTAATCACAGAAAAGTTGTTTAAAAGTTTAACAAGGCAGGGAAAGTAGGAGGACGCGTTTTAATAGAGACTGTGACAGATTTTAGTAGAATTTCGACGTTTAGTAGACACACGAAAATGGAAATTTCAACAGTTTGGCGCTACGCAAAAAGGAATCAATTCGTGTTATTTGCAGCTTTGTTCACAGTTATTCTCACAGTACAAGCTAAACGTAAGTACAATATTTTATATGGTTTATCACCATCAATGTATTCATCTAAAATATTTTAATTTTTAGTTTTATTTATTCGGTCAACAAGGATCATTTACTTTTGATAAAGTGCAGTCATGTAACATTCATTAATTGATAATGAGAATATAAAGACGATTATATCATATATATATATATATTCATATTCATATTCATATTCATATTCATATTCATATTCATATTCATATTCATATTCATATTCATATTCATATTCATATTCATATTCATATTCATATTCATATTCATATTCATATTCATATTCATATTCATATTCATATTCGTATTCATATTCGTAATCATATTCGTACTCATATTCACATTCGAATTCCTATTCATATTCATACCCATATTATATATATATATATATATTCATATTCACGTTTATATTCACATTCATATTCATATTCATATTCACATTTATTAGTACCAGAAATACATACAATACAAAAAAGCAAGACATACGTACAATTTCAATTTTGAAACATAGTGACACAAACAAAACAATTATTAATGAAACATATATTATTAAATCTTCCTGGTAGAGTCATTTTAATTACTTAAGTGAAGAGTTTAACGATTAGTATTTAAAATAGATTGTCACTCATCTGGCCTCATTTTCAATGATATGATCATAACATAGTATATTGTTCATCATAAAAACGCTTTTTGAACATAATCAATAAATGCTTTAATTACTTATAAAATCATTACTTCCCACCAGGAATAAAAATTTATCAGCATCGCAGGGCATTTTATGACAAAGTTTAATTCGTCTTTAATTTCGTTTCTTAAACAATATGTGCATATGCGATTCTCAGCCGGGATTTTTCCAGGTTTAACGCACCTCCCTCTTCAATACACAAAGTATGTAATGTAACAAAGTGTTAGTTTGAAGCCCTTGTCGAGTGAAGCCACAGCCTTAATTACAAAGACTCTTACACCCTTAATTACTTTGACGATTTAATTTATTATGTCATGAGGTTGTCGCTTTCACCCATCCAGTGACAAGTTGGAGTCAATATGTGGATTTCCACCTTTAGAGATCATATGGAAATCTTAACAACGTAATTCATCTTAAAAACTTTGTCAAAGCCGTGATTCAATAAAATTAAATTCGATTACATGAAGCATCAGTCCGATAACTCAAAACAGGAACTTTTTACGTTTGACGTTAAAGGTGGCTAATGAATTTGTGAGAATTAGTGATGATTTACGAGATTTCCCCCTTAGCTGTCGTTAACCGTAGTAAAAATGATAATGACAATTATATATTAGCAGTATGGAAATGTAAGTCTTGCAGCAGATACCTTTGTGTACGGGACGAAGTTTCACAGGGGGGGGGGGTAGGAATTTGCCCTCAAAATATTCTAAATTGCCCGAGTGTGAGTGATTTTGAAATAAGTGAAAACAATGAGCCACATAATTATATATGGTATATAGACTGGCAAAAGTGTCTACAACAAAGTATTTACTTACATATAGGTCTATAATGCTTATGCTTATACATACATATTTATACATATACATATTAAATGTATATACATATACATATACGTATTACACATATACATATTTATATGTATTTTATTCAATATAACATACAGAGAGTGTCAGAAAATGAGAACCACGCTGTACATAAAAGCAATTGCAAGTATTTTTGAGGTAAACCTATTTCTTAATATTTTAATTATTATAGTATTTTGTAAATAAAGTATTATAGTAAATAAAAAATTTAAGAAATTTAACGAACTTTAAAAACACATTAAAAAAAGTAATGAAACTACGAAAGCGTATTAGGGCCATGATGTCCGCTTATAAAAAATTTGTTTACAGATGGATTTTTTGCAATTGGATGGCAAAAAATTCCTTGTTTTTATAATCGAATTAATGGCCCTAATACGCTTTCGTAGTTTCATTACTTTTTTTAATGTGTTTTTAAAGTTCGTTAAATTTCTTAAATTTTTTATAGACATGCAAATTTTCTATAAGTTTGTCCGTTCGTGATGGACATGTATTTAAAAAGTGTATATTAAAATTAATATTGAAATTAAAATTGATAGCAGGCACTGATGTTAACTTTGAAATTTTTAAAAGTTTAAAACAATTCGTCGTACAAGAAACACTTTAACTGCATTTTACTAATTTGTATTGTACCTCGTTGCACAGCGGCTGTTTTGTATTGCAATGCACTCTATAATTTGTATCGTACTGAACTGCGCTGTTGGACCTTATAATGGACCATTACACTTCTATTGGTAATGGGTTATAATGTGTCGCAAATTTGTCTCGTTGTGTATATTGTATCGTTTTGTATTTTATCATGTTGAATTGCTTTGCGTTGTGTTTTATTGTGTTGTATTGTTTTGTGCTGTACTGTGTTGTATTGTATTGTGTTGCGTTGTGTTGTATTTTGTCGTGTCGCATCACATTGCATTGCGTTATAATGTATTGTATTGTGTTGTGTTGTGTTGTGTTGTGTTGTGTTGTGTTGTGTTGTGTTGTATTGTATTGTATTGTATTGTATTGTATTGTATTGTATTGTATTGTATTGTATTGTATTGTATTGTATTGTATTGTATTGTATTGTATTGTATTGTATTGTATTGTATTGTATTGTATTGTATTGTATTGTATTGTATTGTATTGTATTGTATTGTATTGTATTGTATTGCATTGCATTGCATTGCATTGCATTGCATTGCATTGCATTGCATTGTATTGTATTGTATTGTATTGTATTGTATTGTATTGCATTGCGTTATATTGTATTGCGTTATATTGTATTGTATTGTATCGTATTGCATTGTATTGTATTGTATTGTATCGTATCGTATCGTATCGTATCGTATCGTATCGTATCGTATCGTATCGTATCGTATCGTATCGTATCGTGTCGTGTCGTGTCGTGTCGTGTCGTGTCGTGTCGTGTCGTGTCGTGTCGTGTCGTGTCGCATTGCATCGTATCCTATTGTGTTGTGCAATTTGGATACAAGTTTTTGTGTGTAATTTTTCCTGTTTCTTAAAAAATACGAACAAAACTCTCAAAACAGGAGACCCAAAATATTGCAATTGGGGCGGGGCCTAAATTAACAAGCGTGCCTTAATACAACAGTGGATGGCTTCAGCCTATACATTCAACATGGTACATGTTTAAAAAATTTCAAATGTAATAAACAAAGCTGAGTTTTTTTGCCATGAGAAAATGGTTTAGTTCGTAGAAAATATTTCCATGAAATACTGTATTCTAGGCTCGCCAGTCGATCTCGTTCTTTTGTTTAGTGTGGCGTTAATATGAAATACAGGATTAGTATAAATACGTATTCAAATTGTCTGATCTTTTGTTTGGATTCCAGGCTTACGTAATCGACAAAATAATTATTATGCTTCGTCTAACGTACAACTTGCGTTTTGCTCTGGTTTGTCTTTCTAGATAGATAGTAGAATAATCACACAGCACAACAAAGATGAATTTAGCTATGTTGCTAACTGTAAAATAGTCCAATGCATACATGACTTTATATTACGTGCTGAACGCTTCCAGTAGTTTCTATCTGATATAAAATGCATCAGTCTTAAATTATCGTACATTAATATTTTCTAACCGTCATTTTCTACTAATGTCTAATGTAGTCTTGTAGTAAAACTTGTCAGCTTGTGTAGTTATAGTCTATTCTTACTGTAAATGTTACTAATGTTTAATGTAATCTTGTAGTAAAACTTGTCAGCTTGTGTAGTTATAGTCTATTCTTACTGTAAATGTTACTAATGTCTAATGTGATCTTGTAGTAAAACTTGTCAGCTTGTGTAGTTATAGTCCATTCTTACTCTAAATGTTCTTATAAATAGTGTATAAAGTCTGTCGTGGTGAGGATCCTAAATCATGTTGTTCAAACTGTCTGATCCAATCCTAAATAAATTATGTTTAAACTAATAATCATTCCTAACTGAACAGCATCTTTTGCGTTCATAACTTAACGTTTTCGGCTTTGCCTCGTTTCTGCAGCTCAAATCAATTTATACACAGAAGTGATCGAAGTACGATTCATAAAATAAATTCGTAATTGAAACGGGAAATAATGCGAGGTAACGACCCCTATGAAATGGCAACGCTACCAAATTATAGGCCTACAGTATGCAGTTTAATTTACCAAGCAAGCGGGAATGCGTGGGAGGGAAATTAAACGAATTGACTCTGAACTGTGAAGAGAAATGAATGGCGGCCATCCTTGGTCACAGTAGCGACTTTAAAGGAAGACAGGATGATTTTTGATGTAGCCCATTTTCAAGTCCGATAAAAAGTATACATTTTGACATCAGTAATACTGCAAGAGAGCTTCTGATAATTAAATAATAGATTAAAATCTTGATTAATGGCGGGCGAGCCCAACTGCTGGTGACGTCACAAACTAACACAATTTTCAACAGCAAAAACATTCCACGAGCGTGTTGCACGTGTTTGCGAGAGGGAAAATTGAAGTACAGTGCTACTGTAAGACATTCAGTGTGTTGTACTAAAATTTTAAGTAAAATAGACAAGTTTTAAGATAAAAATTCAAATTTCAAGTTTACCATTGTGCTCACGCACGAGCTGTCGAACACGTGCAGTTCTTGACAAACTAACACATCTGAACTGAGGGGTACAGCACCTGATTTTTGTGCACAGCGTTTTCGAAATGCTGGGGCTAGTGCCAGTCTAACTAGCGAATGGCAAAACGCATGTAACAGCGAAGAACTAGTGGCGCGAACGCGAAATTGTGTTTGTGTGGTAATAATTCTTTCAGGTAAGTCATTTTTAAAAAAATAATTCTATTTCCTTTCAATATTTTAAAGAGTAGATTGTTTTGATATACAGTTCAAAGATTCGGTCCAGTTTTGCTACAAGTTACTTAACATGGTGGATTTATTTTACTCTTAAACTTAGAAAAATATACGAAGAATTTTGCAAAAAATTGTAAATAAAGCATAAAAATAATTTATGCTACCGCTGTATAGAAATTTTCTGGCGCTGTGGTAGATGCCATTCACTTGAAAGACGTGACGTAATTGGTGGACATCTTGGCTTTCCGTAAACGTGCGCTACTTAAACTAATTCAAACTTCTGCAGCTTACCCAATGTTTATGCAAAAATATCACAAAATTGGCTATCCATTTTTTCTTTGTAAAAACTTGTTATGTTTCCGACGGAAACTGACACTGCGCTGCTTTTCTTCAGTCGATGAATGACGTCATTGGTGGGAAGAATGAGCCTTTCAAAATGGGAGCGCTCAAGCGTGAAATGGTCGGGAATTTAAAGTAATTGTACTAGTTACACGAGGCGCTTATTTCTAAATGCTTCTAATATTTTTTCGCGAATACAGAAGGCTTGACTTTTCCTTTAAGTGCATTTTATAGCAGATTATTAGGACTTTTCTTTGTAAAATTTTCTGCTTAAGTTCTTATGATGTTTCTCTTTACAACTTAGCCACAGAATGTGGTTTTTGACAAGCATATGAGTTGCAGGTTATTCATTGTAAATAATTTTAGTGTTGCTTTTAAATGAAAACCGGACGATTGTTTAGACTCAATCGCATTTTAATTTACTGTCCAAAATATACATTTTCTTGCCTATAAAAGCTAGCAATTGTTTCTTATATTTGAATAATTAGGTTGGAAAGTTGATTAACGGCAACTGAACACATCTATTGCTTACGTCAGAAACAAACCATAGTTTGCACATTGGCAGGCATCGTCATTTGCGTGTCAAGCACGTTTGCGTAAGTGTTACTGCTTCAACGCGTGATGTCACAAAAATGGGCTCTACGTCGTATGACGTCAGAAACTAACACTGCAGTTCATGATCATGGTTGTCACCGTATCGCCTTCTTTTTGTCGGTCACGCGCACATGACAAAAAGGCGCCGCTGCCAATCTTAGTAGATTCACTGAGCCGCGCGTAGCTTTGAAAGTTTAACGAAATTTGAGTATCCGAGGTAATTATTATTTAATCTAAGTTTTAATTTAAAAAAAGCTGTAGTAGTTTTCAATATTTTAGAGCATTCTTTATTCTGAACTCGTGCTTACACAATCATTCGGTCTTCCTTTAATTCAAGAATACGAGTAGTTCATTAGTTAATACTTAATTGAAATATACAAAACCCGTAGCACCCAGATACGATAACAGAAGCAATTATTCTCAATGTACGTCAACCCATAATCTCGTGCAGAAGTAAAAGTTGTTCAGTAAATAATGCTGAATGCAAACAATTTAGACAAAGAGCTTTTAAATAAAAACCGGACGATTGTTTAGACTCAATCGTATTTTAATTCATTGTCAAAAATGTACATTTTCTTGCCTACAAAAGTTAGCAGTTGTTTCTTGTATTTGAATAATTAGCTTAGAAAGTTAATTAATGGCAGCCGAACACAGCTATCGCTTACATCACAAACTAACCACAGTTTGTGCAATGGTAGGCATCGTCATTTGCGCGTCAAGCATGTTTTAGGTGTTACAGTACTGCTTAAACGCATGATGTCATGAAAAATTATTTGCGTAACCATACATTGGCATAAGTCGCTGATGTCACGAAAAATGGGTTCTACGTCACACTGACGTCGCACACGAATGCTGCAG
>JAQGDQ010000368.1:0-37500 GCA_030141605.1 Tubiluchus corallicola
AATCAATAACACGCGAACATTCTACCTAGTCCTCATTTATTACGCAAAGCCCGTAACATCCTGCCTACTGTATGTTTACTTACCTAACGCAAAGCAGCAGCTTTTACTGAATTAAAGCTATAAGATTATAGACAGAATACAATGGATGACGTCACAACAATGCCTTTGCGTCAGCAATTTTCTAAGCGAAAATTGTCGAAAATAGAACATCCAATTAACTCCTCGGTACTCCTCTCGGTGGACCTGCCCTAAAATGTAGCCTACATCATCGTGTAGCCCTGTCCTTCCTCTTTGTAAAGAGCTATATATCTCCTTCCTAGAGTCCCACTGGGCGACGCTAGAACGTTTGTTCCGCATGCTGTTTGGTCAAAATTTCGAAAAAATCGCGAGTTGGGTCCGGGAAAACGCCCGTTGCGGGACCCCGTGGCCCTCTCACGAATTCTAAATATGCCTACTACACCCACCGCTGAACGGGCTATCTATCCATACCCAGCACCCCCCTCGGCCCATTCCCGTTCTCTACATCTCAGCCGTATAACTTTTGTAAAAAAAACGGCCATTTTGGGAGGTTTTTCACCCCCCGTTCCTCCCGGTGGGCCCGATTCGAAAAATAAGCCATCAATGGCACGACACTAGATGGAGACCTTTCGTTTGATATATAGATTGCCGCAAATGGTGCCCTCGTCCGGGCTGTAGCCTCGAATCTTATATATATATAAATAAATAAATATATATATATATATACCAAGAATATTAATATAAGAGAAGAATTGTCTCATAAAGGTTTGGGCAGACATTGGTTCAAATTTTCCCATTGTCTGTATTTAGTGATATTAAGGTATTACAGTAGGCACAGTGTATTAGACTCATGGTAATGTAGAATTAAGCGTCTAAAAATCGGCTTCCCAAAAATATAAGTGATTCAGAAAATGTAAATTCATTTCAATCAAGTTGACAGTGCACTTTTTAAACTTGTAGTTATTTCTAGAGTATCAACGAATATTTCACTAAACAAAAAATAAAAATAAATAAGAAATGTAAGGAATAATAACGTAGTCTAATGTAATCATTTGTGGCCATATTCATTAAAGTTGTTCGAACAATTTTTTTAAAACTTTGTGTGAAGTTTTTCTGAATCCAACTTACGAAATTTCACAGAAAGCTTTTAAATATCTGTGTACAAAAATTCTTATGAACATTTTAATGAATCTTGTTCCTGAAGTGCATACGACAACAAGAATTTTGTTTCATAGTTAAGAAAACTCACTCATAACAGATAGCATTAGAATGATACACATAAGTTTTAGAGATTTAATTGCAGCTGAATGATAAAAATTGATCATATAAAAATATCCCGAAAGGTGAAGCTAAGCCTTTTGTTTATTGATATAATATTAATAAAACAATAATTGCCAAACTATATAGTGTGATTGAAATGCCACTCGAAAATTTTGTAGATTGGTTACTAGCGTTTTATTTTGTTGCTGTGTGTTTTATGTAGAGCTACCAAGATTACCAAAATACAACACAGCATTCATGCAGGCCATGGAATTCCAGCAAAGGACTGCTTTTGATAACTTAGCGATATTCAATGCCACATATTTTTTCTGCTACAGAATTGCGACATAGATAGCGAAATTAAGGCAGGTCAATATCATACCAGGAAGTGTATAGACGATGGATGCTTTAGGATGTTACAATAGGGATTTAGTAAGCTGTTGCTCTAATTAAGTAGTGCCACATTACATCTTACTGCTGTTACATTATGATGCAATGCATATTAGTAAAACATGTACCAGACCAGCAATTTATACTAGCTATAACTCGTACACGCTTTACTAATATACATTGCCTCATAATCTGCAAGCTTATACGTATAACAGCAATAGGATACTATAATTTGACTCTATAGGATACTATGAGGTACTATAATTAGCGTGACAGCTTACTAAATCATTATTTTAATATTTTGTGATTCTTGCAGTCCACAAAAATTTAGTTTTAATGATTGAATTGCGAAACTGTGATTGATTTATTTAACTCAGCATAAATTGTGAGTTTGTCATCTGTTAATGAATAGTACTACTGTGCTATGTCCATTGTAATTGTGCAAGATATATGGTCTACTGCTTATTCTGCAAATGTTCTATAGAGTAATTATTATACTACTCAACTATATTAGATATGCACTAACAAAAGGCTTTAAGTAATTAATACATCAATAACAAAAATATCTTTTTTTAGTTACTAAAACGATTTTATTATACATTTATAATGCTTATATTTATTGCATAGGTCTTACAACAAGCTGCTATTAGTGTCATTCATTTACTCAAATTAATATTAATGTCGCATAAATAGGGGTAGTTGTGAGGTGACCTCATCGTCTTTTGCCACCACGTCTCAATGCAATGCTTATTATCATATTGAAATATTGTGTATTATTATACTTTGTAATTCAAATGAGACAACTAAATTAAATAAATTAAAATTAAAATAAATTAAATTAAAATAATTAGACCTTAGTTTTGCACTTTAGTTTTTCTTAGTCTGTATTGGACGCATTTGTCTTAAATAGTGTTGTCATTTTAACATTACGTCAAAGCTTACGCAATTTTATTATAATGAGTGAACCATTTTAATGACAAGTAAAGAATTAATATATATATAAAATTTAAAACATTAATCTAAATCTAGGATCACATACCTGGAGATGTGAGATACTCTAAGAAACAATGTAAAAACTGCATCTCTATATCTTGGTCACTGCATGTTTCACTCAGCACCAATACTGTCCTGGACATCGTCATTATCAGTTCCCTACTGTGTTGTATCCATAGCTTATCTACCTGTTAAAAACAGTCAGTCAAATTGAACTTGTCCCAAACAAGTGATATAAAGTTTAGGTTAGCTGAGTATTTTTCTATTTTACTAAATAGCTCAACTACTCACAAGAAAAGTGAATATTTCTTACCAAACTGACTGGTGAAATTACCTTTGGTTGTTCGTGACAAACACGAATGTATGATTGACACAAGTAGAAAAGCGCACGCTTTTCAGTACAAGCGTGCTCACTAACATGGTCTTTAGTTTTGCCTGGTCGAGTTTGAATGGCATAATTTTCCAGATTATCAAGCAAAATCCTCTCAAATACCGCCTGTTTAAAAAGGAGCAATTAATACACATTAAATACAAAAAAGAGGCAGCCTCTATGAATTAACGTGTTTATTAGCACAGACGATCGTTTCGACAGCAACTGTCATTCTCAATGCTATAAATCAAGCCAAAACAAATAAATACAGTAGGCGCCGCTTAATAGACTCACAGTGAATAGACTCAATTGCTTAATTGACTCAATATTTTTCCTTCATCTACTTAAAATAAGATATTTGTATGTGCCCAAAGAACCTTTCCTACTTTTATGTCTCCTTTACTTCCCTTTTGTGCACTATTTATACAGAAACAATCATGTTAAGTACCGTTTTGCTTTGAATCTGTTATGCGCTCGCCCACTGTTACTCAAATATTCCTGGAAGCTAAACATTTAATCACTTGTCTAGCGGTTTCCTTTTGATGCTTTAGTTGCAAATCATGCTTTCAGGCTTAATCAGTTAACAGTCAAAGAAGCAGGCACAATAATCAGCCAGTATTCCATGTGACTTATAAGACTAAATATCGTACAGGCAAATAAGAGCAATGTAAGTGAGCAGACGATTCAGAACTGTTTTAGTTATGCACAACAACAGATTTTCAATGTTTTTATAATTACGAGAACTTTGTGGGGCAACTTCTTCACGAGAAAATGAAACAGCCGACCTTGAAGGCATTTTTGTATTTTTTGCAAATAAACAGGCTTAGAAAAGTATTTAGAAAAGTATACTTTTTAACTAATTGGTAATTCACTTATATAAATTAATATTTTAAAATATTTTTTCTAATTTTTAAATGCACAAACGAATTTAGGTATTAGTTCGTTTTTAAAATTCATTAAAAACCGTTGCAGCGCATAGTAACCTGATGACTCACACTTTTACATGCAATACTACACCCATCGGTTAATAGGTTCAGTCGGTTAAATGGGTCAAAACACGTCGGTCCCAAAGTGAGTCTATTAAGCGCCGCCTGCTGTAGTACGATTATGACACTATAAACCACGGATTAAAAAAAATTATTTATGGCATTGACAATGACAGTTGCTGTCGAAATGATCATCTGTGCCAATAAACAACATGTTAATAAACATTAGTTAAAGCAAAACATATTCAAGTATGCAAAAATATATTCAAACCTTGGAGACCGACTATTTTGTAAGAATAAGAAGTATTAGTGCAAGACAAATGCAAAAGAACATTATGCTATATTGTATAACAGTCAGCTAAAAATACAGTGTTTTAATAATATATCCTTCATATGCATCTAAAAAACAGAAAGAAAAATCATTACCAAAAATTTTTCAATCTAAAATACTAGTTGGTATATAATACGTAGACATTAGAAAACACTGTAGCTGTAAGCATACAACTCACCTGGTTTAGTATGTCAAGGTCTAACCAAGTTTGATCTTTCAAGTTACTGGCCAGTTCTGTCAGGTAGATACAATAATCAGGACGACCAACAGCTGATTCTGAAAATTAAAATGTAAACTGTTAAACAGTTAATTAATTTTTTTAGCTTTACATGGGTAAATGGCCTCACTGACAAGTACATTAGCACTGTTTAATTATCAACAAGTTTATTACTACTGTATAAATTGTGACACCGAATTAATGGATTTTAGCAAGGTTGATCTTATCGTAAATTTTTGTCTTTTTAATGTCATGTAATTTAATTGTATTTTAAACTTCAGTGTATCTTAATTAATGCAACATAATGTCTTTCTAACGTAACGTAATTTAATGTGATGTAATTAAATGGTATTTTAAACTTGAGTATATCTTAATTAACATAATGTAATGTCTTTTTAATGTAATGTAATTTAATTATAATTTGAACCTCAGTGTATCTTAATTAACGTAATGTCTTTTTAACGTCTTTTTAACGTAACGTAATTTAATGTGATGTAATTAAATGGTATTTTAAAATTCAGCGTATCTTAATTAACATAATGTAATGTCTTTTTAATGTAATGTAATTTAATTATAATTTGAACCTCAGTGTATCTTAATTAATGTAATGTAATGCTTTTTAATGTAATAGTCAGCAAGAGTCAATATTTATTTAAACTCCTACCCCAGAACAATACGCTTGTGGAGCAAACTTCCACCGGATATCAGAGAAATCACTTCTAGATATCATTTCAGAGCACTAGCACCTTCTGCTGTTTTTACCATGAGGGTGCCATCCCACCTAACCTGTCTGTAAATCTAACTACGTTTTTAGCCTGCACCCACCATGTTTGATTTGCCTGTTTCAACTCTCTTCATAACCTGTAGTACCATCATTAGGTTAGCGAGTTGTTTTTCTCAGCATTTATACTAACCATGCACACCCTAAACTTCTAGTGTGTCGTTAAAGACTTTTAGAAGTATATTATTCAAGACGTCAAGACTCAGTGTATCTTAATTAATGTAATGTAATGTCTTTTCAATGTAATGTAATTTAATTGTATTTTAAACATCAAAGTATCTTAATGAATGTAATGTAATGTAATTCACTGTAATTCGAACCCCAGTGTATCTTAATTAATATAATGTAATTAAACCGTTGGCTTACAGGAATTAATAAACTTATATTATTAGCTGCTCATACAAAGCTTGTCAGCCTCCACAATTTTCTGGTGATATGTGTCCACCTAGAGGTCCAGTTTTCTTGTGCATTATCTCTGTCTGTCATATTCTTTCAAATAGTAGGCATTAATGAGATTTGGTGTTAGGTTAGCAAGAGGCATCATTCATGGTATTCAAAGTACGCTCAGTCTAACACTTGAAAGTGTGACATTTGTCACATTTATAAATTGCTCAAAGCTTCCACAGTGTTCATCACATCACAATATACCCCTACAAGGCATATATAAAGCTTCCATTTTAAGACAATAATGCCACGTACCTTTATCAAGTGTTATCAGGAAACATCTTTCTAGGAAAAGGCTTAACAGCAATGTTTCCTTAGCAGTAGATTCTAAAAAATGAAAGTATTACCTTAAACGATATCCTACAAATTACATTAAAGTGCACATAATAAGCTCAAAGAAGTCAGCATAGGTTGCACAAATTTTCCAAAATAATACCACCACCACGACAGTGCAGTTATAATCTATAAATTTTCTCAGTTTTTAAACAGAACTAAATTAATAACAGCTAAAGTAAAAGCATGGAATAAAGTAATCTGCTGAAAATAGCAACTTTTTCAGTTCAGAAAAATTAATAGTTAAAGTTAATGAACTAATAAATGAATGTAAACGAATATGAACTAACTAATAAATATTGTAACGAACAGCGGATGGTGCTGATATGCTGGTTGTCGCATAGTTGAGAAGAAAACGTAAAACAACAGCAGTAGAGTAAAATTACTGTGTTAAGTAAAGCGCCAGATGTCTACCCCATCGTGCTCTATTACGGTTGTCATTACGGAGCAGGTGCTGAGATTGAAGATGCACCAGGCCGTCAGCCCACTGAAACAATGAGGCCATTCCATACCAGGTACTTATAGCTGCCATACAACGCTGATATGCAATGGCTTCGTAATGGATCAAATCATCACAATGTATAGGGGGGTCAAAAATAAATGGCATTTCGCCACAGTAACAATATATATATATATATATATATATATATATATATTCTGCATATGCTTTATAAAAATCACAACAAAAATTATTTATTATATTTGCATCATTGTATGCTCTACTTAAGCTTACCATTCAGCTCATGGAAGTCCACATCTTTAGACGAGGAGAAATTTTCTGCATCTTTTATACAAGGAAAAAGAGCAGCAAATGGATTATTATCTAAATTTTGCTCCATTTTTCTTCACCTCATTGTTTCCTATTGTGTAATAAACTAACAGTATCAGTTCATTTATATTCACATTGTCATTGGTGATGAATTTATTTCTTTTCCTTATAAAAGGTAAATTGAAATTAATTGATTATCTATTAAATTCTAGTAACACAGATATGAAAGAAACTACTAGAGATAAAAAAAATGAGGTAAAGCAGTTATCTGCCCGACATGTATTAAACTTGTCTTTAAAAGTATTTTCTTTAAATTTCCAAGGTATGATTTTTTGCACCTGTTTGCACAGACTAGAGTCATAATTTTATAGTGATCTAGAAACCTAGTGATAATTTTAATTTTTGTCTCAGAGAATGAGAAAGCCTACTGCCCAACTTCTGGTCGATGTACTTCACACAAATCTCTACTCATCTGGATGTTGTTCTTGTTTGTTTTAATCAATGTTGGCAAAAGTACTTTTTCAATATTTTTCCATATAGCAAAACTTAATGTGCACATAATTAGATCGACATTCAAAGAAGAATTTCTAAATTTTGAGTTGCACTGAAGAATATGGCACAATGTGTAATTTGAGAAAAGAGCGTATTTCACAAACATGTCGCTGACCCTAAAAAATTTTTACCAATTCTTTTCCAATCTAAACTACAAGTAGCCCAAGTCTGACCATCCAACACCTAGCATATTCCAAAATAAGCTATTAATAGAAACAATTTGCCATAGGTGACTGATAATAAGGGAACAATACAGAAAAGGATAAACCAGAAACTGGCAAAGCAACAGTAAAAAAAACAGAAACTGGTTCAAATAATCCGATTTAATGGAAAATTGCACTGTTCAATTCGATTCAGCCTTATTTTCTCAACATTACTTAAAAACTTAAAAAGAAAACAGTTATGTGACAATTTCAACGTAATTGTGAAGGAGCAGCTAAAAACCACTTGGTCACTTAGTCAGCTGTCCCTTGCAAAGGTAAATGTTTACAGGCACAAAATTTGGGTGATTACTAGCCACTGTATACGAAAAAATTACAATATTAAAATAAATTTGTATGTTAATTTATACTGTAGTTAGTTGTTCAAAAAATTAGCTTTGCAAACGATTCATCTAGGGATAAATTTCAAATAATAAAGAAGTATTAAAAGTTACAAGATAGCAATTACATAAAGAATTGAAAAACAAGGTTATCATTTGGGTAATAATGACAACTATACTATTATACATAAATTTACAATAAAACAAAAATAACTAATTTCAAGACACAATGCAAACAGCAAATCAATAAACACAAATACCACGTATCAAAACAAAAAAGCAAATCAAAGATAAATTTTAAAACAAAAACAAGAGTACCTAATAGCAAACAAAAGCAAAACATAAATCAATCCAACAAGCAAAAAAACATTGTAAGCCTTATGTGTATAACTTACAATATTGCACAAGTACAGTACGAGCAAACCACATAAACAAAAGAAAGGCGCTATTACACTTTCGCACCGCCTAGCTTTTCCTGGCCTATTGGTTGTTTTCACGCCTGCAGACCAGAAAGCAGACCAACAGGCGTAATATACACCATATTCCCATAATATTATTGCTTTTTACGCTTTATAATTCCAGATTAAAATCAGATTAAAATCATATATTACTCACCGCCGGCATTACGCAAAAAGCTCCACGTGCATAACTGTGTTTACACCACTAATGCGCAATCGCTCTGGCGCAGTGACGACGTGGCCCTTAACATGTATTTTTAGTTTCTTCGCATAATTTATGATTATTAGGGTTGCAGCCACGGGAGTTTGTATCATATCGTGGGTGGGCTTGGACACCTTATTTTAGACGCTACAGTTATCTATCATTAATTTTATTTATTACTGTAGTATTATTACTATTAGATTATAAAAAAAGTAAAGGTTTTTTCTTTATTTCCTAAATGCGGTCAAGATGAAAGTGTGTCACGTGCCTTTTAAGCTAAGCCCTGATAATGCATAAACTAGTACGAAATTTGTCACGTGACTACACACACAAACAAGATGGCGATACGCCCTGTATAGGTGTAGAACTGTGAATATAGGCGTAATTATTGGTAATTATACCTAAATATATGATTAAATTACAATTAGATTAGCGGAAACATTCACTGATGACGTAAGAATAATAGAATGCTGACGTACGAGCCTAAAAACAAATAATAACCTAGAAAAAGCTAATATACACCATATTCCCATAATATTATTGCTTTTTACGCTTTATAATTCCAGATTAAAATCAGATTAAAATCATATATTACTCACCGCCGGCATTACGCAAAAAGCTCCACGTGCATAACTGTGTTTACACCACTAATGCGCAATCGCTCTGGCGCAGTGACGACGTGGCCCTTAACATGTATTTTTAGTTTCTTCGCATAATTTATGATTATTAGGGTTGCAGCCATGGGAGTTTGTATCGTATCGCGGGTGGGCTTGGACACCTTATTTTAGACACTACAGTTATCTATCATTAATTTTATTTATTACTGTACTATTATTACTATTAGATTATAAAAAAGTAAAGGTTTTTTCTTTATTTCCTAAATGCAGTCAAGATGAAAGTGTGTCACGTGCCTTTTAAGCTAAGCCCTGATAATGCATAAACTAGTACGAAATTTGTCACGTGACTACACACACAAACAAGATGGCGATACGCCCTGTATAGGTGTAGAACTGTGAATATAGGCGTAATTATTGGTAATTATACCTAAATATATGATTAAATTACAATTAGATTAGCGGAAACATTCACTGATGACGTAAGAATAATAGAATGCTGACGTACGAGCCTAAAAACAAATAATAACCTAGAAAAAGCTAGGCGGTGCGAAAGTGTAATAGCGCCCAAAAGAAATCATCCCAAAGCAAAAGCAAAGTAAAAGTATGAACGTGACACTTAAGAAGCAAAATAACTTATATCAAGCATTTTCACTGAGCAAAAAGACTCGGGCATCATTGTTGATAACATGCTTAAATTTTAAAGCCACATTTATCATACTGTTAATAAAGCTCACAGAGGCTTTCGCTTATTAAGAGAAACTTCAGTTATCTAGATGGACCCATGATGATCCAATTGTACAAGTCAATCGTCAGACCAATTATGGATTATGGCGATGAAGTTTGGAATCCAGCAAGGCCAGATATGTTAAGAAAAATTGAATCAGTTCAATGTCGAGCTACTACTACTAGGCTTGTACCAGCAGTTCTTCCGGACTGCCATGCTCTATGAGAATTAAGAGGCTAGGGCTAACTACTTTAAAATATAGGCGTGAAATGCAGGACTGACCGAAACCTTCCGCATCTTAAAAGGTTTTGATCACATTGATGCTAGCAAAACGTTTCCATACTTACTGACTGAATACTGTGGTACTAGACGGCATTCTTACAAAATAAAGAAGAGAGCAGCCTCCAATAGATGAAGCAGAGCGAGAAAGATTCTTTCGATGCGGGCTGTTGAAGAACGGATTGTTACCCGAAAATGTAATGAATGCCACTAACCCTTTTCTGTTTAAGTCTCGATTAAATCGATATTGGCAACACAACCCAGAAAAGTTTGTCGATCCTAGACTGCCTCAACAGCAGCAAGATTTTCTGCGACACAGTCCATGATCGTGGTGTGCTGCCGTTTCCTTTAAGACATAAATACAGAAACCAAAGTCTGTAGAGATTTATAAGCTATTTATCAGCTTAGCATCTATCCTTCGACGGTGACGGTAGCAAAAGCGAACCAAAAAAACAACAGAGCACACGCGAGAATCGGGACAAACAGAAACCTTAACTGCGAAGTCATATCGGTAGAATGAATTAAATGTCATTTTCTACGACTCACGCACGTAACATTTAGTTTAGCGCGATAATATGTTTTTTACAAGATTCCTTTCGACAAATTCCACATGCATTTTTACAAGGTAACCATCACCCATACAAGTACAGCGTTGGGTAGTACGCCCTGTTGTGCTGCTGCAGTGAACCACCGTGTGTGGGGCAGGATTTTTTCATACAATTGGAATAACTGTGTTTTCATCACCACCCTCAGCTACGTTTTGATATAGTTCGGCTTCCCTACTACATCATTGTTTAAAAATAGGTAGGTAATGAATGAAATTTTGTGGCAGAAATAATTGGCATGAGTGTTTCCAGTGCTTGGAAAGATGTTGAAGAAACAATGAAGATCTTTGGAGTTGGAGAAAAATTTTTCTTTAGAAAACACTTGCAGAAGCTGTTGTGACTTTGATTTCATTATATCTGGCGGCACTATAGAAATATCAGTAAATTAGTCGTGGTATTAATACTAGTTGGAATGGATTAAGTCTTTCTTTCATCTCTGCAACATTCTGGGCTGAAAAAGAAAGTTGTTTCTCCAACATTTTTTGCAACTTCGGAAAGACTCTCGCTAACCGTTTCTGTCATAAAATGCAGTCATTACACGCGTATTTTCGAATAATCACGTGGTTAAGCTTGGTGGGTGTGGACATGTGAGAGGAACAACCTTATTCGAATTAGGTGTAACAGCAAAAGAAGTTAAGAAATGTCAGAATACCCTTTAAGTCCCATCAAATTCTTTATTTTTTTTTAGAAATTTTCGTCCCTCGTGGACCAGCAGCTGAAATCAACTTGAAGCAGATAGGCTTGAAAGGTGATGATAACTTGTGAAAAACTCTGCTACATACAAGATGCTCACGATAGTACGTACACAACGCTGCACTTGGAGAGGTTGTTCAAGTGTATATTGAACCTGTCAACAGACATCTTGCGAAAACCCAAAGTCACACTTTTGCAGAGGAGGATCATAAACAGAGTGATGGTGATGAATTGTAAGAATAGTATGTACCAATGCTGTTCTATTCACCTTGCATTTATTTAACACTTCACGCTGATATTAAAAAATGCCATGTAACCATTTAGAGTGTTGTGCATAATACCTTCCATTCTATTAAAACTGATTATTTCAAGATTTTCTGAGAAGCATGGCTTTTTTGCCAAAAGTTTGTGTGCCATGTCATCATAATTACTGTAATGTCACTTTGGTGTCATTGTGACGTCACAGAATATCTTCGTCTATCTGGTGGCAATACCTTGATACAGTGAACCAGAAAGAGGTTTGAACCAGAAGTACATTGAAAAGTAAGTCAGTCATCTTGAAATTATGCAAATTAACCATGTTCCCGCTGGCAGATTTTGTGAGACTTTTTCTGTAACACTCTAAAACAGTGCTACTCAACTTTTTTTCACACCGATCCACCCCAAGAGTCCCAACTTGTGAACTAGTCCACCCGGCATAAAATTTTAACAAAAATGTCTTGTTTTATTTTTGATGTAACTTATTATTATTATTATTTATTTATTAACTAACATGATATTTATTAAACTATTATGGTGTGAATAATTATTGATAAGCTTTAAAGTGAGTCAATACTGAAGATTCGCATTAATTTAATTAGCTTAAGCATTCAAATAAGTTGATTGTCGATAAAAAAATCATAAAGCAGAATTATTTGGACTCCAGAAAGGCATAATATGTAGATCCCAGTCGATTCTAAACATTCGTTGAGGTCAGTTCACTCCTTTTCATTTCTGATAGCTATGGTCTCACACTATGTCATCTGCTTTATTTACCTGATTTACTCTGATTGTCTGATTCGAAATTCCGATTTTTTATGATCCCACGACAAGATGCAATGTGAAATTCCTGGAATGTACGAGAATATGGGAACGAGAACGTTTGCAACAGGGAAGTACCATCTCAGGTAGCACGACAAAATTGCCACAATGTTGTCCCAACATTATTTGCAAATACAGGGACAACATGGAAGTGTATACTTACTACAACATTGTACCAATATTTTTGTCAATGTTTTTTCTATATTGTGACAACGTTGTGACAATATGGAAAAAAATATTGACAAAAAATATTTGTACAATGCTGTGGTAAGTCCACACTTCCATGTTGTCCCTGTATTTGCAAATAATGTTGGGACAACATCGTGGCAAGATTTTTGTGCTGCCTGGGATCTCATTAGATTAACTAGTGAGTTAGTGAACTATAGGTGTACTCGTTGAGGAGTTACAAACTTTCCTTGGTTACGCCAGCTAGCTGTTTAACTATTCAGAGCTTGAGTCCAATGTAAACTACGGGGAAATGCGGGAATGAGAATTTCTGATGGGGAAGTTGTCGTGCTAATAGGCAGCAGGAGTACTAGTGAACAATTATATATCTTCGCCGAGGTATTACAAACTTACGTGTAAGTCTTTTGTTAAAAAGAAGTACGTGTGAACCTATTTCGAATCTTCAATGATTTAAATATCAAACTATCTTTTGTATAAGGTATATGAAACCAACTTGAGACGGGTGCCGATGCTGCATTTGCTCGCAAAGTCTTAGCTCTTAGCACGAATTGACTTAATGAGTTTTATTGTTCTAATCTACATGTTTGGAACACAATAATTTGCACCTTAATCTTTTTTTCGTGTAAAACAATAAAAATTATGGCACAGGGTGGAATGAACACTAGGTAGTAACTATATCATTCTGTAGAGCAAATGTTGTGAAGCACTTCACCAGTTATCAAAAACTTAAAGTACGGAATAAAGCTGACCGGTTAAAGTTTATTATTATTATTATTATTATTATTATTATTATTATTATTATTAAAACTCTAATAAGATAGATAACGTAAATTAACTCTTAACGTAAATTATTGTCTTTTAAATGTAATTTAAACTTCAGTCTATTTTAATTAACATTAGGTAAAGCAGTTTTAATGTAATGTAATTGTAATTTTAAAGTGTATCTCAGTGTATCTTAATAAACATTTATTGGACAATTCAAAATACAGGTAAAAAGCGGTCTATATAAAAACAATAGTTCGTATTATGACTAGCTATTTTTAGCACAGTTTCCTGTGTTCCGCAGTAGCTATACTGATTTGGTTCGTTTTCTTGAATTTATAAGCCTAATGAGAACGATTTCAAAGTATTATTGTTATTATTCTTATTCATTCCACAATTGTGGACGTAGACGTATATTATAGTCATGCTTAGATGTAAAAATAATAATCGCGATACAGCAGGAACACTAAGGCAAATGTAAAATAATCGTTTCTCGGTCTCGCTCGCGTGTTACTTTTTTACTCAATTCAGTTTAAATTATCATTGGAAAATAAAATTGCTATACCCGTTCTGCAAGCAAGGCTATAGCCTCACAATTTATTTCTTCTGGTTAGCACAAACATCACACTTTCCGAATGTAATAGAAGCGAAACGAAATAAATCAGGCAATTGCCGTTGAATTTTATTATAGGACTTTCGGAAGTCGAACTGTCAGAAACTGTTTATGGATCAAGATATCATGAAGATCAACATTCATAAGAAGCTGGGTTAATAATGGAGGTCTTTAATACAGAGCTGAAGAACGCTCTATGCTCTGCAAAATATCAATCCTTTCTTAAAACTTACAAGGTTTGCTAATACATTCGCTTGCAGTCTTTGTGCGTCAAACTCTCCTTTGCCCGGAATTACGTCATTGCTTTTAATCACGCGTATCATCAGACGGGCAGCAGATAATTTTACAGACATAATTAAGTCATTGTATTGATCACATTGTTAATAATGACTTAAACGTAACTACATGAATAATTTGCCAAGTATATAAATACATGGAAAAAACTCTTTTTAGAGCGTATACAACAGTAATGTTTCAGATAGATAAGAAAACTTGTATTCGTTACTCAAGGGGTCTACCTCGCGCGTCGTGGAACTGCGCACTGCTTAGAGTCGCCGCTTTCAGTTTGGCTTCATTCTCTAGCTGACGTAGGTGCATCTATAATGCTTCGCGACACTCGTGTTATGTTCATGAGCACAAATAAGTTAAAGAAATGCACTTTATAGCTATGATCTTTAATGTGAAATGAACATCTTGTGAAAGTTAGAATAAGCTTCTTGCCTAAAAATGAAGACATTGTGATGACTAGCACTTTGTAGTCTTCGGTAGTCAAAATAGTGTGACGAAACCACATTCACGCTATGACTAATAGCAGTGGAACTAACCGGCATAATATGAACGGAAATACTGCGTCTCAATACAACCACAAGTAGGTGGAGTTTTTATCTTTACCGCATTTCGTGATTCTTAGGAATGGTCTCAGAAGTAAATAGATGTCAGTTGCCATCTAAATAATCATTTTTAGAATCAAAACAATGACCTAGTATTTTTTCCATTTTCCTTTTGTCACATTAAAATACGAAAAATGTATAATTATTGTTTTTTACGAAGAGATCTAGCAAAAAATTCTTTAATTTCTATCTAGTTTCTGTTACATTTTGACATTTTGTTTTATTAAAGAAAAGCTCTTAATAACCCTTGCATCTTTGCATAAAACATCTAAAAGCAAAGCCGGAACGTTTTGCCTGCGAGTAAAATTGTATAATTTCAGCATTGTGGGGCCTAAACGAACACAAAATATGAACAACTTATAAAATAGATTGGTATAATGGTTAATGCATATCCTAAGTACTGACAAACTTGCTTGCTAACATTTGTGAAAATATTCCCCCGCACACATAGTCTTACACCTGTACACGAAAAAGGCAGTGTACAGCACGAAAAGCCCAGTTTCTTTCTGCAATAAATCGTTTAAATTACATACAATTGTATAATTACAATTATGTGCAGAATCTTAATGATTACAGGAAATATAACATTTCAAAGAAACTGAAAGGAGCAATTAGAAAAACAGTAGTCTACACACGTCGTTTTGATGCAGAATGTAAGCAAGCAAACTACCTACTCTCCAATAACAACAAAGGTTGTAGAATAATGTTCACAAAACTATGAATAAGTACTCACAATTTATTATACATAGATTAATTTATGCCGTTAACAGGAAAACTGCTAGCATTTTTACACTTACTCACTCATTTTTGGTAAGAAAGTCTAAAAAATAGACATTTAGGCTTGATATTGTCAATAAACACATAAAAATAAAAAAAATCGATATTGGTATGATTGTTTTGTGTTTATGGATACGCTAATTTTACTTTAATAATTTTGTTCATTTACATATTTTATTTGATGTTTCAGATTTCTTAGTTTTAAAAAGTAAATATTGAACAGTGACATAATTCTCTTTGGCAATTTATCACTGCCTGATCTTGAGCATTTCTTATTAAAATTTCAGAAAACTTCGTTCATCGGTCTTTTAACTCAATATCCTTTACCAATTCTGAAATGTTTTAAAAAAAATTAATTTGTCTTTTTCTGAAAACGGAAAAGGTCTTTGAAATTAGGAATCGGCGAAAACAAAATAAAATAAACCATCCAATGAATGAAGTAAAATTAATAAGTCCATAATAAGTCCATAAAGTCAATACACCCAGTACACGGTTCTTTATTTTTATGGGCTTGATGACAATATCTAGCACAAAGTGACTGTTTTTTGGACCTTTTAAGCAAAAATTAGCCAGTAAATGCCGAAATGTTTCTGTTTTGCGCCGTTAAATTTATATTCAATCTAGTTAAAAATTTTTGGCTCTATAGCATTTTAAAGATTGATTACGTATTTATTTAAAGATTATTTAAAGATTTAAAGATATTATTTAAAGATTTATTTAATTTTATTTATTTGTTATTTATTATTTTTTTTATTTTTATTTGTTATTTATTTTATTATAAATATTTATTTATTTAATTATTTAAAGATTTATTTAAAAATTATTTAAAGATTGATTACGTCAAACTATAGTCCATAGTTGACATAGTTGAAGAAAAATTACAAAATTAATGTAAATATTCGTATCCATTGTATAGACGCTACTAGTGAAAATGAAGCTCTCTGAATGATTTTGTTTGTTTACTATTACTTGGAAATACCATTCATTAAATAATTAACGTGGTTAACGTAACCAGACATCCCTGCCTTGGTTACACGTATTATGCAATTCAATGACGTCAGCATCACTATACAGGGTGGTACATAAACTTTTGTTAGGGAGTACAAAAAGAACAAGTAAAAGCACAGAGAATTTAGTACGTCAAACTACAGCTGAAAATTGCGAATCTGTCGTGCCCTCAATATTTAATATGAAAGCATCAGGTGCCTTGCACAGCCTGCGGTCTTGAAGAATATGCTCGAAGGGGTAACTTCAAAATTCTTAGATCAAAGCTTTTTCCAACTGAATGGCATAGAAAATCACTGGACTTTAACCCGCCAAAAACCCTGATCCTATCCTGAGGGGTCGCTTAGTCTGATCCAAAAAGAACATGCCATTTGTCAGTATCTAAAAGACAAACTTGTGAGACATGCGCATAGTATGTTGGTGGATGCCCACTTAAATCATGCCCTTCAAGTCTTATTACTTGACTTATCACTGCACCTACCACTACCACTACCACCACCACTACCACTACCACTACTACCACTACCACTACCACTACCACTATTACCACTACCACTACCACTACCACTACCACTACCACTACCACTACCACTATCACTACCATTACCACCACCACTGCCATTACCACTATCACTACCACTACTACTACCACTACCACTACGACTACCATTATCACTATCACTACCACTACCACTACCACTATCACTACCATTACCACCACCACTGCCATTGCCGCTACTACTATCACTACCATTTTGATATGCTTTGCAAATAGTTTTGCTTTATTTTAATTCTTATCAGCTTGATTGCTAATACAGACACTTGATAATTTATTGTGCATTTATATATTTTTTGGCCTTTTCTTAGTACCGCTTAAAACTTAAAATATTGCTTATTTGTTAAATAACACAGTTATTTGTTTTCTGCTGTTATGATAATAAATTTGTTATTTTTCAAATTCAAAAATTTTTGATTAATGTATTGCAATTGTCGGGGCAATTTGTCTTGCTTGTTTTACCTTTTTTTCTTTCTTTTTGCTATTCACATGTATATTCATAGTCTCTTTATAGATATATGTTATAACTTCCATAAAACAAACAGGTGATAATTATTACTTCTCTTAAAGTTACTGATTTAAATTTCATCTCACAATGTTTAGCTATGCATATCTGGTAACAATGATTCAAGTTAAATTTTATCTTGCAAATGTTGTTTTTCTGAACATTAAAATATTCTCTTTTCTCTTTTGTGTTTTGGACCCTAAATAATTATGTTTAATGTTTAACTACATTTAGGAACGACTAGTTTTTGGTGTTGGTTTTTTGCTGTTGTTGTATTTTTGTTTTTTAGTATTTATGGACGTTTATGTATTTTTTAATAGTTGTGTTCTGCTGTCATTAGCGTCTTTTTGATTTACTGTCTTTCTGAGAATGGTGGTTGACTCGCTAACCTTTGGTTTTTCGCCACCCTTTCTCCCATATTCATTTGTATTTTTGTATATCTTATTGTTAAAGTAATGTAAATTTATGGAGAAAAATAAAATTACTTACTTCTTACTTACTTACCGCTAATCGCAAAAACGAAATATGTAACAATAGGCTCTTTCGTCACTTCCTCTTTTTACACTTTGGTTAAGATGTTAATAACTCATCACAAAAAGCAGCTGCTATAGGAGAATATATATCATAATATAATAATATCAAGTTCATATAATATATATATATATTATATGAATATTGTGTATCTTATTAGCTCACACTAAATTTTGTGGATGCGGTGGATGCGTAAATGTTTCAACAATATTCTGATGTAAGAAATTGTTCTGTAATTCGTTGCTGCTTTGTCCTTAGCAAAAGATTTTGTACCACCCGGTATTTTTGTAATTTTATGATTTGTAATAATATGTGTATGTAATGTGTGTAATATTTGTAAGAATTTAAGTAGTTTCGTTGGAATTACACTTCTATATTGTGTTTGCGGCATGTTTTGGCGGCAGTTAACTAATAAATCGTAACTTTATTAATTTAAAAATTGACTTTTTAACAGCTAACATTCAAGCTTCATTAGCCAGCCAATAGTAGTAAGAGGTAAGAGATACACAGAAGTAAGAGGTCGAAAAATGAATCTGACGTAGCCTAAAGTAACCAAGCGTTTGAGCCAAATCAAACTACGAAGAATATCTATTTTAATCTTAGAGAACTGTCAAATTAAGCTTACTCGACTGACATGTCTATTAAATTAACATGGCAGCAAACAAAACTATTATAACTTATAACAAAAGTGAAACGTCACTTACCTATTTTTCTCATAACAAGTAATATTTATGTACTGTATAACTAACAGCGAGGAATCTCATTTATAATAAGGGCAATGGAGAACATAATCGGGAAAAACTTTGCGAAACGTCAATAGCAACAGGAGACACAATTACTGAAAATAGGAGAGTTACGACATTACGGTAAAATACTATAAATGATTTCATACGTGAAAGCTGAAAACCGTGCTGCTTCTATGTGCAAGAAATCGGGCAAAATGTGAAAACAAAAATGAGATGTGTCGAATAATTATTAATGATATCCAGCAAAATAGAAAAAATAAAACGAATAGTGCAGTACCTGTGAAGTTAAGATGCATGTAACTCCAACCCCTTCGGATAGAGAGATGGATGTGTGTAAATCTATGCGTCCATTTATGCATTCATTCATTTGTTCATTCAATCACTCATTCATTCATTCATTTTTTCATTCATTCATTCATTCATTCGCTCATTCTCCGGTTCATTTCTTCATTCATTCATTCATTCATTCATTCATTCATTCATTCGTTCGTTCATTCATTCATTCATTTACTCATTCATTCGTTCGTTCGTTCATTCATTCATTCATTTACTCATTTATTCATTCATTCGTTCGTTCATTCATTCATTCATTCATTTACTCATTCATTCATTCATTCGTTTATTCGCTTATTCATTCGTTCTTTATTTCATTTATTCATATGTTCATTCACTCACCATTTCGTTCATTTATTCGTTCATTAGTTCACTGATAATTCATTCATTCATTTCTTCTTTTATTCATTCATTCATTCATTCATTTACTCGTTCTTTCAATGCGTTTTATATCTGCACATGCAAAAAATTTATCTAAATTATTTTGCCTCTCCTAGAATCACAAGGTGCATCAGGGCTCACTGATTAGACGCCACAGAATGAAAAAGCAAATGACTAGAAAATTTTTCTCAAAGAAGATTGATTAACCACTAGACAGATATAGGAATGAATACAGTCGAGGGAAAACTGTCATGGCGTGAGCTTGGCTATGATAACAAAGTGGCTCCGAACCTAGTTAGTAAATGGATGGATGACCAGTAAGAAAATTGCTTCATCTGCTGCTACACTGCCACTTAGTATTTAACGGATGATGCATAAACATCCAAAGGTTAAAAGATCTATGGCAGTTTTGTGTCTCAAATTACTGGATAATTTTTGATAAGAAGCTAGATCCCGGTTCTGCCACATATTCTATAAGTACTGCTGTTCATTGCTTGATCTCGACATGCAAACTACCAAGCTGCATAAAATGAATGAATGAGTGAGTGAATTAATAAGTGAATGAGTGAATGCACGAAGTTTTCACCCGGCACATTAGGCGTTGCCTTTACATTTCAATAGGCGCTACGAAAATAAAAGCAAGTTAGGGCAAAAATCCATTAAAGAAAATTCGATATTTCCGTTTGTCTTAAAAAGCAATTAATCATAAAGAAATAGCGAAGTTTGAGCAAAAAAAACCGAGAACTCTGAAAATTATATACGTTCAGGTAGCATCAAATTATTGATAATAATAAGAACTAAGCATGACACAAATTCAGATTGCTTCTTTATGAAACTACTGATGTGGTGCATAATTTAACATTTTTGTGCTGTCTTTTGGAAATACGTTGGTTATGCAAGTTCAAAACCAGAGTCCAGAGTTCGTGAACATGATAAATAGGTATTAAATTGCACTTCGGATTCTAAAGGAGCCAGAAACTATTGTCAATTAGAGTAATTTTGTAATTTATTGTCCACTTCAGCATGATTACATTATCAAATTGTAACTATATATGAAATCAATTACATGCATTACATTTCAAATCAATGTAATTACAATAATTATAAAAATAACTATATTAATATAGTTACTAACTACATAATAGTTTATCAACAGGAAAAATATGCTGCATGGTGGTCGAGAAGCAAAGCTTGTAAGACAATGTAGAGCAATGCTATAGACTTGGCGAATGCCAAAATTTTTGTACGGAGAGCAAAATTGCAATAAACGATAGTTTTGGAGTCTTTTTAACCAATTTGTCCCTCAAATTCGGTCATAATAATAGCCTAGATGCGTTCACATTTTTAACAAAGCAGTAATAGCATAACTATTATATGCTATGCAAAGAATCAACTTTTTAGGCATCAGTTAATGATTTTTGTTGATTTATTAATGAAATGTTCAAGTTATGTTACACGAGTCGTGAACCACACTATGATCCAGTGACGTGCACAGACTTTCGAAAGGGCAGGTGCCCAACTAAAAAAGGGCATTCCCTTAAAACTGCCGTGCCATATAAACTATTTAATGTACACATGCAATTTTTATGAGGTATTTCGTCCCTCCACTCAACAATTTTTGCCTTTAGTGTCTTCACATCAGACGGCTCTCTGCGGCCCTGAAGATGTACAAATCGTTTGTTTTAGCAAGGCTACACCCTCAGAATCCCGCCTCGTACGCCAATGTGAACTTTACTTTCAAAAGAACAAAATGTTTTGTTGGTGCTTGTCGGATCAAACGTGCTACATACGTTCAGCTATACACACAAAAATCATAAGGTACGTTATAAATTAGATAATAGAAATGAGGCACAATAAAAATCCCCCGGGGCTTTTTGTTTCTTGCCCCTTTGCATAAAATTCTTATCTGCCCTTTTCTCCCTATGAGTTTTCACTATTCCACATAAATGCGGGTCCTTTTGTCGGCTGTAGATCAAAGGACCACATTTACCATTTTAAAAGCGGTCAAAGGACCACCAGTGGATGTGCTGACAGCAGCTTTAGTGAAATGGCAACTCTGAGTTACCGTTCATATTTTATTTAATAAAGCGTGATTGATAATTCTTGGTGATAATATTGATGACTGGTAAAAGTCTTATACTTATTTTACTTTATTTTTATTTCAAATTTATTTAAAAGTACATAGCTTTGTAAGAAAATTTCAAATACTCAACTGTACACAAGGCGTTATAGATAAAAGACTAACAATTACAGAAGATTAACAGATAAAAAACTAATTACACGCTTTAAAAACATAAGCGAAGGATCATTTTTACTGAGTAGGCTTTAAGATAATTTTTTTGGAGAGCTTTTAATATAAAAATGTATATAAAGCTTTTAATATAAAAATGTATATATTTTAATATAAAGCAGTATTGCAAACCATGCTTTATTATGTTTATCATCACAGACGCAAGTCAATATAGTGATTAGTATAGTCACGTTTTGCGTGAGGCGGTATTTGGGTGTGCCCCACCTTTTTGCCTTGCTATATTGAATGTATTGTCATTTTAATAAATGACTTCATTTAATCAACTAATTTCATTCTTGGTGCTTTTGCAAAAATCTAGTTAGGCTCAGCTAATTTTACCTTCAGGTCGGTTTTATGAACATTAGCTTACAAAAAATTAATAACGATTTCCAGAAGTGGTTGTGTACGTATATTTTGGACGACATAACTAATGTACATAATATGCTGTACACGGTAAAACGGCAAAGTGAAAATCTCACAGTTAATAATAATGCTGGAAACAAGACACAAGGAAAAGGGCATAAATGGAAAAAAAATGACACGTGCACGTATATACCTGACACTACAATACCTTGTCTGCACATTTTGAGTTTCACTTGTTTTGGGTTCTTGGGCAGTTCCCAGTCCGGTACCAAGCAGCTGACCCAAAGAACCATAGGAACTGACCCCTGCAAATACTTAAGGAACTGAGCCTAATTATTGGATGGTACAAAAAAGCAATTTAGTTTGGTGCTAATTTGAATAAGCATCGGGCCAAGAAATAAAACCCAGGAGACCAGATTAAGCAACTATTTGGTGGCAGTTTGGGCTCAGAAGAAACTCAAACAATGCTACTGTCAGTATTCAAATTAAAGGAAAACCTGATGATTGTGTAAACACAAGTTCAGAATAAAGATTGAAAACTAAAATAGCTTATTTTAAATCAAAGCTTAGATTAAATAATAATTACCTCGAATACTCAAATAGCGTTAATTTAAACTTTCAAAGTTACGCGCGGCTCAGTGAATCTACTAAGATTGGCAGCAGCGCCTTTTTGTCGCGTGCGCGTGACCGACAAATAGAAGGCGGTACCGTGATAAACCATGATCATGAACTGTAGTGTTAATTTCATGACGTCATATGACGTAGACCCCATTTTTCGTGACATCATGCGTTTAAAGAGTACTGTAACACCTATGCAAATGTGCTTGGCGCGTAAGGGAAAATGCCTACCCATTGCACAAACTGTGGTTAGTTTCTGACGTAAGCAATAGCTGTGTTCGGTTGCTGTTAATTAACTTCCTAAGTTAACTATTCAAATATAAGGAACAATTGTTAACTTTTATAGGCAAGAAAATGTATATTTTGGACGGTAAATTAAAATGAGATTGAGTCTAAACAAGCGTCCGGTCTTCCTTTAAGATATAAATTAATAATTTATTCGCGCGAGGCAAGCCCTTACTACAGGTCATCTCACAGCATTTTCCCTGAGACAAAGAAGCGGTGGCACGTGCGCCATTATCAGGACTCCACGCTTTCAGTGGAGCAAGGTAAGACTGGCAGGTGTTGGTAGATCCAATTAATTTATGTACTCTAAGCTTTTACCAAGACCGCTTTGTTGTTCATTATCTGGGCAACTATAAATAATACAAGCACACAATAGCCACACGTCACGTTTTGGGGTCAAGCTCGTGCCTTGGCCTTCAAGAATCCAGGCTGCATTTATTGGACAGAGGCAGTTATGATGAGGTAGCACAGTACATTACTATAGACCACTGACCACGTAATTGGCAGTGACCACCAAATTATTTTTATTGCTCGGTGTTTACATGATATTGGGGGTGTTAAATAGAATAAAACTATTTAAGAAGACATTGATAATACTGATACTGATAGATATCATCATTAATGACTGCAATATTAACCACGACGCTGATTTAACGTCAGTTTTTTCTAATTTTTCTGGTGTTTTTTAAGCAACGGTTGTTATTCTTTAATTCTTAGAATAAAATTTTGCATTGCTTATTAATTTTTTTAGATTACTGTCCCGCTATTACTTTTTTCTCTTAATTTGCTCTGGCGTCCTTAGAAATATTTTCAAAATAGAGGGTTTACAATCTTATGTGCTAGACTTTAGACCAGTAAGAACTCAGTAATCATAATGAAGAAAATTTAATTTGTCAGCTGAGTAAATGTCTGTCCGGTTGATGACACCAAGCAGGTAGACCAGCCAGGCACTACCTGCAATCACCTGCTTCTAGTGTAATCACTAATCTCTGGCATTTGAGACAACAGCTGGCTAAATATGGCCAAATTCTCCCTCAGACAAAGAACCCGTTTGCAGAGTTGAGTACAAATAAATCACACAACCGTTGGCAGGGGGTGAGAGGGTACCTCATCTCTGGTCACATTGCTTTGAGCAACGGCTGGATTTTAGCCGATTAAATCACTTTTGGCTTGCGCTTAATTATCCGTTTATATATGAGTGCAAGGCTGCAAATTTGGCTTGATGAATTTTGATGGACTCCTCTTTATCGACTGCCCATCCCTCAATTGAGTCCATGTTCCATTAGGACCAAGTGTCGGGAGTACAAGGCTGATGTTCTGGCTGAACAAGTCCTGAACAATGGAGGCACGCGACTGCTTTATTGGGCACACGACCACTCCAGAGTTCATTCTGGATTGAGACTTTGTGTTGTGTGCGTCGTTTTAGAATTACCTCTTAATTACTAATTTAACCTGCATAACAATGACAATTCTACAGTTTTTACCAGCGATGGCTGAACAGTCTGACGTGTCCAAGATTTGGTTTGCTGATGTTCCCCTGACAGTTACGTGCAAGTAAGTTGTAAAACGTGGATATAAGCCACCGTTTGCAATGAGTTTATTATGTTCTTACAGTATTGCTAGCGTCTTATATATTTACTATATTGAAAAACCACGAAACATGACTTTTCAGTTGTGATAGACACTAATTAAAGCAATATAGTTAATAAAAGTCAGCCAAATTCAATAAGCAATAACCAAAGTTTTATTTTTTCACGTGTTTATTATTATTATTATTATTATTATTATTATTATTATTATTAACATCATTTTACTTTTACCATAGTTTACATAAGTACTTTATAGAAGAAAATGTTATCAATCAACGTTATTTACACAATTAGTAATAAAATAAGCATAATAATGGTAAAAAAATAATGTGCCTAACCCAGCTATACCAATAGAAACCAAGTAATTCTGATAAAATATACAAGCAGTACATTCTTCTTGCAAATTAATATGTAACAATGTAATCTAGAATTGATTGCAACTGTGCTGTGCGTTTAAAAAATTAAAATCATTAAATTCTGAGCGTTTGATGTAGTTTCTAGCCATATTAATAAGTACCCGTTGGTTTCCTGTCAAAGCCTTTATGTTTCTCTAATGTGTCATTAATAAAAACACGTCGTTTATATGCAGCTAAAATAGTACAGCCATTAAAAAAACTCGCGATTCTCTTTCAGCTGCTTTTCATTAGTTAAGAAATGATCAAGTATGCTAAAGCCTTGTGATACATGATTGCTATCATGTACAGTGCTGCAGAACTGCGCCTATGGTTAATTACTGTTGGAGAAATCAATTAAGGTTCCAGCATTTCCGATTAATGCGATGTGCTACCCTGGACGTCCTCGTGTAGGTCGTGTTGAGGTTAACATAATTACCTAGGAACATTGCAACGAAGCCCTGCAAATAAATGCTTTGTTATGGTAGCGTAATATGACTGCGACGTCTTGTAAATTACAAATGGGTAAAAATGTGCAAAACATGTAAAAAATAGGTTACATTTGAGAAGTAAGAGACGTTGGTTTTAAAGCTTGTTTGATTTATAATGCACAGTATAATGCTAATTGAAAAACCTGGATACATAATGTGGAAATTAAAAACCATTGTTAAAATGAATTGAATATGTAGCGCTTTTGATACTGTTTCCACGAACGAGAAAGATCAATTTATTGCTTTCGTTTTCCTAACAATCGACCCCTACTTTATGAAAACTAATTAGAAACTTTCTCATTTACAATACGTGCGATGTGGGCACGAATAATGCATTGGGTTTTGAAACAATACTTTTGTAATAAAACTGATGGCTTCACACCGCTGTTTCATATTCCAGCCAGGAAGCTTCAGTAAAAGACAATGTGGACTCTAATAGTGCTATACATATGAAATGATACAAGGAAAATGTTTGGCATCAGCTATGGTGTACACTAAATGAATTAATCTTGCGAAATTTCCATTTAAAAATGAATGCAAGTGGCTTAATGTTTATTAATTTTAATAAATATTTTTTTCAATAATTCTTCTTGTCATTAAGAATAAAATTTGCCTTGTTCTGGTTTGACATTGTTACTTTAAGACGCGTAGGATGGATCTCGAAGTAAATGTAAATAGTAGACAATTTGACAACATATCTTGACAGTCGATTTGTTTTTTTTCAGTTTGACCAAGTGTGTCACACGTCCTGGAAGATGTGGGCACTGTCAGCAACCGCTGCTATTCGTTGGACTTTGCTGCAAATACTGCAGGTAATTACTAAAGCTTTGGTCGTTTCTAACACCACAAAACTCTAATTAACAAGAATCTTGTCGCACCTTACAAACCAGTGTTGTTTAATCAGAGTTTTAACGACATGGCGTGCATGCAGCTGTATTAACGTTCATTCTTATTGAGCTAATTACTGCAAATGTCTCTCTATCATTTAGTATGGCATTCTGTATATTACATGTGTTATTAACACGCTCAATTTCACCAGACCTGGCATAGATACAAACTGACAGTAGATAATGTTACAATTTAATATAGTGAGGGGTAAAAATCAACGATTCACTTCTGAGTTAAGTGGCGATTATTCAGAAATATAGATGTGTGGTCTTCATCACTTTAGCTAATATTTTCTAGTCAAATTCAGAGCCGCAACAAAATGGTGCTGTATTCAGGGATGTGACATTGAGAGGGGATATCAATCTAGCGAGGTCCTTCACGTATGAGCACATCACTACATTAATGCCCTGGTAAAAGTCATAATGCGTGCTGTTTTATTTTCAAATGCATTACCATGCACGTTTAGCAAATACTCGGAGAAAACGAGCCCAGAGCAGTGGTTCACAAAGCAAATCAACTATTAGATTGATAATAATGATGGTACGAGTGATATCCAGGCACCCAACAAATGCACCGTGGATCAATAGCCGGGTGGTCTGGATCGTACAGCTAGTGTACATTTCTATGCAGACACATCGATGGCTTCATCATGTTCAGAGAAGCATGCAGTGTAAATTACCGCTGTTATACAGCTTGGAAAAAGTGACATTGTATGTCTTGTGCCAGACGATCTGTCGCAGCACCTGCTGCAGGTTTGAGTAATAATCTGCACGCAATGGCTTCAGTAGCAAAGATCTCTATGTGAAGCTTTTAGCTGATCAGTTTGCATAATGTTTATTGAAGACTATGTAGTTCGCCAGCCTTTGAGAAGAACTTGCAAGGTGGTACAAAAATTCGAGCTCATGACTATGATGATGATGATGATGATGGCGGTGGTGATGATGATGATGGTGATGGCGATGACGATAATGATGATGATGATTGTGATGGTGGTTACAATAATTCTGGCTCGAACAGATTGCACTTTGATGTAAAACATTTTCTTTGCGTAAACACTCGAAGTGTATTACACATGTAATTCCCAGGCCCAGGAAAATTATCCGTGTAAAAAGGCTTCTCTAGCCTAGAGATTGTGCGTCCAAATAAACTGGCATTAGCAACCGGTGCTCAAAGTCGCTGGCGTGATTTGTGCAAAACACAGAAAATCCAAGGACTCGTCATTAAATTCCTCGTAAACTTATAAAAGCGTAAAATGTTAATCTCCCTAATAATACATTAAAGGCAAGGGGCACCTGGGAAAAACAGCTTAAATGATTGGCAGATATTTGTATCGGTTTATAATCTGCCATTAACAATTTCAAGCACTTCATGAGCAAGCGAGGGAATGAATGAGTGCTAGCACGAACGAATAAACAATGAAAAACGAAACACACGGGTATTAAGAAAAAATGAAACGGAATGAACAAATGAATTAGAATTAGAATTAAAATTATAATTCGTTTATTTTTCATCTGTTAGTAAAAGTGCTACTACAGTGTCATAAAAATTGAAACAAAATATAACATAATATTAATTTTCGTTGCTATGTATAGGTGAAGGGGTGGCAATGACCTAAGTTTATCGAGTCAGCCACTCCCATTAGGGAAAAAGAATTCAACTGAAAGAATAAATTGACAAAGATAAAATGAAAACTGACGAAACAAAAGCTATAAAGGGAAAGTGATGAAAAACAACAAGAGAAGCAAGAAACAAGGAAATAAACTGCACATTTTCTTCCGAATAAAGACTTAACTGATCTTTACACGCATCTGATGTCAATTTCAGCTTCATTAATTTACTTATTATTATCTTACAGTTTTCGTTGCCATGTGAAATGTGGTGATTCCCAGTCGGATAAATGTGTTTATCAAGTATGCTCACTATCCAAGATTTCTAAAAACACAGGTATATATGGCAAAATAATGTTTTGCTATTAATATAATGCATTTGATTCGTTGTTTTTGCTTAATGTTTTTTGCTAATAATATTTTCAAAAAGCCGATTGTTTTTAGTTAAAAGCAACACAACTTTGTTAAAACTTTTACATTAAGAAGTTAAAATCACAGTTTTAATAAGGATGTGTTGTTTTTAACTATAAATGTTTTTAAATGCCTGTATTAAAAGTTGACCTATTATTTTATTTTTCTGCAACTTGAATGGGTAATAGTTTCAGTGCAAGTCATTCGTATTTGGTTTATTACAAATGTTTTTTTAGATGTAAAGGTCTTAAGATTTTAGGAGTTTCAAGGTATTTTGCAAAACTGTGCATTTGCTTGCAGGTAAGGGATTGGCAGCAGCATTAGAAAAAAGAGAAATCAACAGGAATCACCTGCCCACTGCAAGTTGTAGTACATGGGCTAAGAAGTCTAGTGGGGCACGTCCCAAATCTCATGGCTCTTATTGCCGTTTCCGTCATTGGTTCCGCTCGCAGAGATCGGAAAAGCGACGTCTTCGCAGCACCGTTAGCGAACCTTTACGTTCACCTGTCTTATCGGAACCCTTCGTAGTGCAAGTGGACGATGATCGCAGCAGTGCAGTAACAAGCATTCTGGGGGGAGGTAGTTTTTGCTCAACCCAAGAGAGGCCGAGTCATTTGGAGGTACCGAAACCTCACCCGAATTTGGTGGCCACGTGCAGCTGTCCATCGCCGAAAACAGCCAGAGCGGAAGCCACACCTAAGTTAATTAGTTACACCTGGCCTCGGCTTGGTCGCAGTTCACAGTGCAATGGTAAGTTTAAATTTGTTTCTTTTTCTGATTCTCACGTTTTAACTGTTAAAGCTTTAAAGTGACAAAGTTACGCGACTAAATTTTTAAATTGCTTAATATAGCAGTTATAGTGTTCCTAATGTCCCTCATACAAGGCACACAATTTAATGTCTTGAAATCAACAACAACTTTACTAAACACTAATAAACAATACTATAACAACAGATTTCACGTTATTGCAACCATGCCGTCCAGCTTCACAACGCTGAACTACTCGCTGAAGCAGTCGGACAACAATGCAACAAGTTCTGCCATCTACTAATTGCAACGTATACCTTTCAACAATACATTGCTTAAAAAATGTCGTACGTTCATCGGTAATTAGAAACACGAACAAAGACGTGATGATATTGAATTAACAGACATGCTAATTATTTGTAATACCAATTTTAGGATTATTTCTTAAACCTGTAATAAATTCGCATTTGCTGAACTTTTTAACTAAATTTGATCGAAAATAAATAACCTGAATCGGTCGAGAATGAGCTTAGATTTGCACAACGGACTTTTGCATTTAAACTCGAACAACATGACCAGAGGACCACAATGCCTCTTGTGATCATGACAGACTATTTCTGTTCAAAAACAGCTAAAGTCAACATTTCCAAGTATTAGAATTCTTATTCTGGAGGATCACCAACTAAACATTTTTATAATTGCACTATAAGGATGACTCACGATCAAAAAATCATCACTGAGCTTTGATTTAGTAATACAAATCCAATGCACTAACCACTAGACCACACAGATACACAGATTGAGATCATAGCATGCGCTAATTCAGTCTTACTGGATAATCAGTCAAGCCAACATTTCCAAGTGTTGGCTTATTATGCTAAAGTGATCTGTAAACCCTTAATATGGCTGATAAGCAAAACTAAAACGTAAATTTGTGTGAAAATCTACTAAATCAAATAACGTGTCCATGAAACTCAAAATGTTATCATTAAAACGCTGCTTCAGTGGGCTGTAAGTATAATGGTAACGTACGGATTTTGTTATTTTGTAGATATTTTCAACGATGACGATGACTTATCCTCTGTCGTTGGATATCACTTGGTTGAAGAAATTAAAGGTTCCCAGCAGACCAAGGACAGCCTATCTGAATGGTACATACCTTATGAGAAATTAGAGTTTCTTGAGATTGTACGAAGAGGCTGCCAAAGTGCAACATACAGGTATGCTGATTTTGAAATAATCTTTATTTCATCAAGTTTGTAAAATTTTGCATTCATTCTGTCTCATTTTTTCAAATGAACATAATAATTGTTGCCAAAAGAAGAGGCTTTACTTATGTTTGCTGCGTTGGTACCGAAACGAAATCAATGTTTTATACCCAAATGGGTATTGATATTAAATGTATGACAGGTATGAAAATGCGCAGTTCGCTCCTACAATCTGAAACTTAAACTTAGAGGAAAACTTAAACTTGGCTTTTGCTTTGTAACCAATTGTTTCGTTTTAATTTATAGGGGAAGATGGCATGGTGACGTCACTTTGCACAAATTCACCAATTATGGAGAAGATGATGCAAATTCTTTCTGGGATGAAGTGAAACTGCTTACTAGAATCAGGCATGAAAACATTGCTTTGTTCATGGGCGTGTGTGTTGAGCCTTCTAATTTAACCATTGTCACCAGGTATATATGATTCTGAGCTACATGTATGAAAGAAGAGTACAATTTCTCATTAAGGCGGCTTCACTTAGCCATTGGCAAATTCATCCCAGATAATTGCAAAAGAGAGGCTTTTGTTAGAAGACATTGTGAATTAAGTGTTGACAACTTGGCTTTTCTTTATGGTTATAGGCTACTGTTCTACTTGTGTAACTTCTAAGACATGTAGAGACGTTGCATAACTACACTCCAATGTTTTAAGCAACATTGTTCATATGGTTGTAGTAGTTGGGAAAACAAATACATATTAAACCCTGCAATTATCAATGAAATGTTTTCTGAGGTGTAGATAGTAATAAGTGCTTGCGTCTGTGGTAGTGTAATATAATGTAATGTAATGAAATATTGTAATGAGTCTGCTCCGTTTTTTTCAGTTAACAATCGTTCCCGTTCCAGTTAGTTTTAATTTTCTTGAAATTTTTCTACTGAAAAATTAGTTTTATTTGAATAACTTACAACTTTGCTTTAGAAAATAATTAGCACTTTTTGTGTCATATGTAAACAATTGTGATTACTTCACTTTTCAGTGTGAGAAAAGGTGAATCCCTTCATCATTACATTCATCAAGGGAAGCAGCACATTCAACAGCATGTGAAACTCAGTATCATTCGCCAGATTGCACAGGGAATGAGTTACCTTCATGCCAAGGGAATTATCCTGAAAAGATTAAACTCCAAGAACATATTTTTGGAAACGAAAGTGAAGATCTGTATAGTTGACTGCGCCATGGTTGATGAAAATCGTGAAATGTAAGTGAAGCTGATCAGTTGAAAAATGAATACAGCCTAATATAACACTCACCGATTGTCAGATGTCAGACTTTTGTTCTTCTGATTTTCTTTTACTTCTTGTTTTGTAAGAGCCTCATTTTTTCTCTCTATTGACCCTCCCCTTTTCTCTCTCCTCCTTATTGTTTTTCTCTCTTCCTCTTTCTTCTGTCTATCACTTTCACATGCTTATTTATTTGTTCCTTTTTCTCTGTCCTCACCATCTTTTCTTGCTCTTTCTTCTGCTATCTCTCTTTCTCTCCCACCTCTTTCTCTAACTTCATGTTATATTCATGCAGTTTGGCAGCTTGTAATTTTGTGGTTTGAATAGCTGGAATTGTTTCTCAGAGGTTTGAACGATGTCCCTAATAGCACTCAGAATCATGTAAAATGCTTGTACATAATAATTACGTAGTTTAGACATTTAAGAATATACATTAATAAAACTGGGATTTTGCTACTTGTTTAGACCTGACTGTGGAGTTGTAGCACAGAGTCATCTTTCTTACTACAGCCCAGAGCTGCTTTCAAGATTCAGTACTCAGTCTCCATACATTCCATACCAAATGCCTTACACCAAGGAATCGGACATCTATGCATTTGGGACAGTGATATATGAAGTGCTCAGTGGAACATTCCCATTTCACCATCAACAGCCTCATGCTGTGCTTTGGCAAGTGTGTACAGGACGTCGACAATCACTGGACAAACTAAAGGTCACTGGCCATCTAAAGGTAAAGAATACATTGTCATATGGACTTCTGTCCTTACTAACTGCTTCATTTTTAGTCACTGTTTTAACAAAAGATTCTTTGCTTTAATCATACATGCATATTTTATATTTTCAGACACTTATAACAGACTGTTGGGCACAAGAACAGATTTATCGACCCGAGTTTTCAGATATCTTAAAGGATCTGCAAAATGCTGTATCAGTAAGTTTCATGTTAAATCTTTTGTTCTTCTCAGCTGGTATGAAACACGAGTATAACTGGCTAATTTGGATAAAAGTTTTTAAATATTTAGATAAACTTATTTTGTGTATGTCAAAGACAATAAAACATTTCCCAAGGTTTCTGACATAGGATGAAGTAGATCTTATTTTGGACTTCACAGCAATGTTAGTATGAACAACAAACTTGGTTCCTTTTGCACAATTGAACTCAAAATTCTAGGTTTTGAGCCTCGCTCTCCCTTTGTTGGTACTTTTGTACTGTTAATGAGTTATTAAATGGCTAAATATCTTACAATTGCCCGAGCATTTTAGCCATAGAATTTCTGTATAAAGCTGGGGCTGAGGTTGCATTAATTGACAGTACTGCTGCTATTGATCTAAACTCCGCATGCAGTGCAATTTCAACATAATTTTTTTCACTTTCAGAGTGGAATTCACAAAAAGCACAGTTCTTCAGAACCAGAAAATCTCAACAGAATCAACACCAGTCCTCGATTGAGCTACATGTAAAATTCCAGCTTGATGTTGAACCATTTGTCGATAGGTGGCGCCACATATTTTGCGTAAAACTTCACTGAAAATACGTTTGCATCAGAGAATGGTGTTGTTACCTACAATTATGATCGTAAATTAATTATGAGTTACGTGTGGTGTAATCCCTTTAGCAATAGCAATATCAGTAGCACAAGACTCATTATTATTTTTAACAGACCGGTAATTGTTAGTTGATTTTGTGTCTGTTGCGTAAAGATTACAATAACTACAACAATAAACACAAAACGGTATTGTAAACAGAATAATTGTTAAAAAAATGCTAACTCGTTGTATTGGCAAAAGTCAGTTTTTGTTGAGAACTGCTTCATCGTATCCAACTGATTAATTTTGTCGATCTGAGTTCCAAAAAATTGGATATGATTTATTGTTATTTTTACAAACCCATAATATCATTGACCAAATGAGGTTCACCAAAATAATTTAGTGTAGGAGGTGGAGTGCTCAAATGTTGCTCAAATTAGGTATTATAGCTTTGAAAACATTGTTTATAAGATAATATGGGACCCATTTTTGTACTTTTTTTGTTAATTACAGAGTTACAGTTGGTAGCTATTATGATTTTGTTTAATTTATATTTGTAAATATTGTGGAGATGTTCGTATTTATTTGAACTCAGTGATAGTATAGGATAGGATAGAGCTGTTGTAATTGTTACTAGTTCTGTTCTTAATAAACAATATTTGAAAACAATTTTGAACAGTACTTTTGTTGTCATAACATAGCCATTATGATGAAGGATTTTTGCTGTTTCATTTATTTTATTTTATTTTATTCACACCTTATAGTAAAATACAGTGTATAATAAAAACAATAAGGCATGTTGGCAAAAAACATACAAATACAATATTTACAAGAGTGTGGTAGAGATGCAAAGATACGAACTGCTTACATGTATCTATTATGTGCCAGAAATTTATGCATTTTCACTTTATTCAAGCGGCTTTTAAAGGACAAGAAAACGGGTACTTGAAGTAGGTTTCAGAAAAATCGTCCTAAAAAATTAGATTACTTTACAGCAACTTTATGGGTATATCATACTCGCGCTGAAAGGATTTCTTGTTTGTTTTTCACTTTAAATTTCCTGCAATACTGTTCCACCTGCGCCATTACATGACGCCTTATACGCACGACGTAAATTAGGGGAAGAAAACGAAATGTGAAACTGTCCCTAATAACTTTCCATGCAAAGTGCTATTACTTAGCATTTCGCTTACTTGCTTGAAAGACTTAAGTAATTAGAAAACAAAATTATTAATTATTTAAAATGTTTTCACCAAATGGTAAAATGTTTCTGACTCCCTCCACGGTGCTCCACTCACTAACCTAAAAACGTATCATATTTTAATTTTATTGACAAGATACAGTCAATAAAATTTTACTTAGTTAGTGACGTGTGTGCTACGAACGCTCTGATTATTTCTTCAAATTTTATTCAGTGCTATCTAAAGCCTAAACTTGTTTCAAATGAGACATATACAGCATTATTGCCAACGCAAGCATTGAATGCCAAAAAGCAGTGCCTGAGTGGTATAAAATTTCAAGACGATTTTTTCAAGCTTTATGTAAGTAGGGGGTTTTCTTTTGCTTAATATTTTATGCAGTAACGAGGGGTGAAAATCTGTATAGACAAAAGCTTCTTATTTTCCCTAACATTGCGTAAAGAAGCTAACATGCTGTCACGTAGAATAAACTAATCATGTCGTATAGCTCTTTCGAATTTTGGTGCAAGTGTCATATTTCTTGTGTAATAAAAATAAGTTGTAGGCAAAAAATTTACTATTTCCCACTTTGATGTCAGCTTTCAGTAAAAGGGCGGTAGTGAAGCCTCCCAAATGTTTTGCCTCATGTATACGTACAGTTATGTCTAGTTTCCATGTCATCCGATAGATGGCAGGAGCGAGTAATGTAAATTTTGGCTGATTTAAAGGTACCATGACACCCTAGTAGACACTTGCTGTTAAAATTTTCTACTGATTCTCGTGATTAAAAAGGGGTCATTTCTTTATAAACTTGTACATTTTGCTCTGATTTGCATTGAAACACTTCAAATTTGGCGCCATACAAACATCTTGCGAAAAAAGCAAAATCGGGGAAGAAAGCGGAGTGATATCACGTTAAGAACGACACTGCGCATGTGCGACTTTACCTGTATTTAGTTCTACATGTATTTACATGTGTGTACGATGTTCGATTCTTTTTTGCTTAAGTTTCTTTTTATAGTTACCGTGCATTTACATTTAGTTTCATTTAATTTCGGTAATCTTTGTTTTTTATTAGTAATCTTTATCACTAGAGCAATGTGTGAGAGCATGTGTAGAACATGCAAGAAGTGTCAACTCTTTTAAATTATATTAAATGAAAGGTTTATTAACTCCTAAAAAGACATTACTGCCTCGCAATGCAGTAAAAGCGAATAACATGAAAAACACAAGCGTTCTTATGTAGCGCACGTCTATAAAAGTTTTAACTTAATTTCGCATTCTTTACATAAGTAAAATCACATGAAAAGGTCACCTTCAGCGAACAATCAGGAAAAATTGTAAACGCTGAATCAATTACAATTGTCATAAAAATGGCCTTTCTCACTCGAGACTGTAATGATTCAGTCATATTTAACAGGTTTGTCAGGTGGTAGTCAACTCATGCCCCTTCAAAAGTCTTTTGAAAGGGCCCTTAGGCTAACCAGGACTAATCATCCGTCTGGAGCTTAATACGCCATTAACCATTTATGAACAACTTAGGCTTTATTTTATTATCATTACTTTATTATTATTATTATTATTATTATTATTATTATTATTATTATTGTTGTTGTTGTTATTATTATTATTATTATTATTATTATTATTATTATTATTATTATTATCATTATTATTATTATTATTATTATTATTATTATTATTATTATTATTATTATCATTATCATTATCATTATCATTAACATTATCATTATTATGTTCAGACAGTTCAGCCTGTATGTGCTATCATTGTGCATATTATTTATTCTCAAGCTTAGATTTTCTTCTTCAAGATCAGTAGCAGAGCGGAAAAAATCACATTTTCTTCTGTTGCTCTAGATATCTCATGTAGAAGTTGAGCCTCCATCCCTTATTAGAGCTTTTCATTGCTTCCTATCTGCATCAAATATTTTCAATTTCTATTATGCTACTGTTACGTTTGGTCTCAGCCACTGAAAATCTTTATTAATTCTTGATATCCAAGCTATTTTTGGTTTTACCCGGAGCTCGTTTATAGTTCTCAGTGCCTAGTTAAATGCTAATCTTACTGGTGTTATTACTAAATGTCCCAATAAGTGTCTTATCAATCTTAGCCTTTCAGATTGTAATTTTAGTGTTCCAATGTTCCTGTTTAGTTCGTTATGTAGCTACTTATTTGAATCGTCATAAGACCATTTTATTTTTAAGATTTTTCCTAGCAAACCTCTGTTGAGTACATCGGCTTTCGTTTCTATCAAATTCCAAATTTTACTACCGGTACAATTCTTCTAGAGACTGCATGGCAGAAAAGTCGGTACGTCTGGTCACCAGATAAAACTAGAAATATTGACCTTAACTGACACGTATCTTTACATTAGTTAACATTATTGTCAATGATTTTTAATATCTTCATTTCCACATTTTAGGACATATTTTCGGAGCTCGTAAGGTGACATTAGAAAAAAATTTGAAAAATCTTTGTGAGCGACCCCTCACACAGTATTGCGTTCCCTCTCAAACTTTTTACTTTCGCTCGCGAAACGTTTTCCGTTTTCTCGCAAAAAAGGTCTTCGGCTGTGGAGTAAACGAAGTTATCTGAACTTTGGTTGTCAATGCTGTAAATTGTCTATTTATATCATTACAATAATTTTACACGTATGTATAGGCCTATAAAAAGTT